>CABHPR010146977.1:0-16342 GCA_902168415.1 Peromyscus melanophrys
AGACAGGGTTTCTCTGTGTAGCTTTGCGCCTTTCCTGGAGCTCACTTGGTAGCCCAGGCTGGCCTCGAACTCACAGAGATCCGCCTGCCTCTGCCTCCTGAGTGCTGGGATTAAAGGCGTGCGCCACCAAAGCCCGGCGGCACATGCTTTTAATCCCAACACTTGGAAAGAAGAGGCAGGCAGATCTCTGAGTTTGAGGCCAGCCTGGTCAACATAAAGAGTTTCAGGACAGCAAGGACAACATAGAAAGACCCTGTCTCAAAAAAAAAAAATCAAACAAACAAACCAACCACCAATGGGACAGGGACTCAAGCTTAACCTGATTGAATGTCATGCCATCTCCCTAGAATAGTGGCCTGAAGCTGGCTCATTTCTGATGTTTGTGGAGAGTTAAAGAACACAACATGACAGCCAGCTCTTAACAGTTTCTGCCATTTATGTCCATCTGGATCCCTAGGATGACAAGTTTACTCTTAAGAATACACTACCATTAAAATAGAGTTTTCTGGCTGAGTATGGTGACTCAGATATGTAATCCCAGCACGCAGAAAGATTAGGAGTTTAAGGTCATCTTCTGCTGTATAGAGAATTCAGAGTCAGATCAGTCTATATGAGACCCTGTCTCAAAAAAATCCAAAGCAACAATATATATATACATATATATAATATAAAATGTATATATAGATATATATCATATATAGCTAAACACAAAATATATAGTTATATAGATATATATAATATATAGTTATATAGAGATATATATTTTGTTTTGGATTTTTGTATTTATTATATACATTAATTATACATATAATTATATTTTGTTTATGTATATATATATATACTATAAGTGTGTGTGTGAGAGAGAGAGAGAGAGAGAGAGAGAGAGAGAGAGAGAGAGAGAGAGAGAATGTGTGATTTTTCTATCCAAAGAGACTGACGGGCACCAGCTTGGGCTGTGGAGCAAGACTGTGATTCCTGTGGCTGGTACCTGCTTGGGCTGACTCCTAGCAGTGTGGGCCACATTTCCCATTTTGTATTATCCCAGTAGGGGGTGTGCTATCATAAGGTCCCAACATCCTAAGCCACATCAGGTATAGTCTGGGGGAAAAGTCTCAGAGCAGTTGCTTCTTAGCACTGCCCATCACAGAGAGCAGAACTGCCCTGGCAAATCTATCTCTCAGGAGGTTTTGCAGATAAGTCTCAGGAGACAGACTGGGCCAAGGTTTTAATGTACAACCAAGTGAGTTGGTTCACTTGGCTTCGGGTAAGAATGGGGCTGGATGGTTCTGGATGCTAAGCCAAGAAGAGATGAGTGTCTTCAAGAACCACACCAGAAGCCACCATTACACACACACACACACACACACACACACACACACACACTACACTCACCACAGTTGCTCTCGCCATCCCACATATAACGCTGTATGAGGTTCTCCATCCACAGTTGGGAGCAAATGCAGCGTTTTGTGATGGGGTCACAGTGGCCATGACCTGAACACTTGAGAAGGCATCCTGGAAAAGAGATGCAGAGATAAGGTTACCATGGACAAAAGGAGGTCCCCAATTTTCCACTTTCATAGTAGTGAATGGGTGAATTAAAAATCTCTTTAGAAGTTGAGCATGGGATGCGTGCCTTTGATCCCTGTATTCAGGAGGCAGAGGCAGGTGGATCTCTGAGTTCAAAGCCAGCCTGGTGTAGTAGTTTGAAAGAAAATGCCCCCCAAAGGGAGTGGCACTATTAGGAGGTAGGGCCTTGTTGGAGTAGGTGTAGTCTGGTTGGAGGAAGTGTGTCACTGTGGAGGTAGGCTTTAAGATCTTATATATGTTCAAGCCACAGCCAGTGTCTCAGAACACTTCCTGTTGCCTGTGAGTCAAGATATAAGAACTCTCAGTTCCTTCTCCAGTACAATGCCTGCCTGCACACTGTCATAGTCCCAGCCGCCATGCTCCCTGCCATGACAATAATGGACTAAACCTCTGAACTGTAAGCAAGCCACCTCAATTGAATGTTTTCCTTTATAAGAGTTGCCATGGTCATGGTGTCTCTTCATAGCAATAGAAACCCTAGCTAAGATACCTGGTCTACAAAGCGAGTTCCAGGACAGCTAGGGCTACACAGAGAAGCCCTGTTTTAGGAAAACAAAACAAAAGAAAACAAAACAAATCTCTTATGAGTCAAGCATGATAGCATACACCTAAAATCTTAGCACTCAGGAGGCTGAAGCAGGAAGATGTAGCAGGTTTGAAGCCAGCCTCCGATACACAGCAATGACCAGGCCAGCCAGGACAACAGGGAAGACCTCTCTCAACCCTCATCACCACCACAGCAGTAGCAAACACTCTCACCGTCTAAGAGCTTATCAGGAAGCAAATTAGGGAAAAAGCTTATTAGGGAAAAGCCAATACATCTCATAGGAAGAGCCTTACCATTATTATTACCAAAATAATAACCTCTAAGAGCACGTGCAAAGGAAACAATTGGGAGTGCAGGGCGGTTTGTCTTTACTGTAACACCATTTAAAACCATTCCTACAGTGGGGCAGTGGTGGCGCACGCCTTCAATCCCAGCACTCTGGTGGCAGAGCCAGGTGGATTTCTGTGAGTTCGAGGCCAGCCTGGGCTACAGAGTGAGATCCAGGACAGGCACCAAAACTACACAGAGAAACCCTGTCTCGAAAAACCAAAAAAAAAAAAAAATCATTCCTACAGTCCACAGGTCGATGAGGAGTTGTGGGATTACAGAACACGTCCAGGGAGGAAAGCCAGGCAGCCATGAATTTCTCATGGGGAAGAAATTCTAAAGGATTGGGGGAAATAATAATGGTATGACTTAAAGTTTAAAGACACATTACAAGGGCTATGATGTAACTCAGTGGTAGAGTACTCTGCCTAATGGTGTAAGACACCAGATTGAGTCCCCAGTAACACACAGATACACACACACACACACACACACACACACACACACACACACACACTCACACACACACGAGCATACTAAAAAATCAAATCATCTTGATTGCATTATATTTCCTAAAGATGGAGCAACTAGGAAGAAATACGTGGGAATAGTAACAAAAGTTATATTTGGGCCGTGGGAATTCTAAACTCTACACACTAGAGGATTGTTTTCTTCTTCGTCCCTTTCAGGATAGTTCAAATTTTCTACAATAAATAAATCACTGCCTTGGGATCTTAGAAAAACAAAAGATTCTACTTTGAAAAAAATCAAGTTACCAAGTTACTCCGTGTTATGAATGAGAAAGTCAATTACAACTAACACATATCTGAAACAAATTAAATTTGTGCAAACATCGTCATACCCTGGGAACTCATTGAGGTGACTACTCCATTAACATTTGCTCATGAGATGAGGACGGGGACCATGGAACTACAAACCAGTTTGGTATCTTAGAGGGACAAGCAGAGCTAAGAGATGTAGTGACTCACCACTGGAAGACACATATAAGCTATCTTAAACTGGCGGGAGAAATTATTGAAACAATGATGTATGACACCACTGTTCTCTGGTTTCTTTCCAAGACAGGAGTAGTTGGCAAATGTGTCACAGAAAACCTACTGGAGAAATAAATGCAGAGTCCTTGGGGGGTGGGGGCAGGGGAGGGGGAGGAAAACACCTGTATAAGATACCATTCTTGTTTCTGGGGCCAAATTCCTGAATTTAAAGGGGAAGGGCTCACAGTTCCACAGTTCAGAGAAAGCATGGCCAGGAGATGCGAGGCAGCTGGTCACACGGATCTACAGTCAGGAAGCAGGAGTAGATGGCGGTGGGGTGAATGGCTAGGAAACCCCAAGAGCTTCCCACAGGGGTCCACCTCCTTCAGCAAAGCTCCAACTCCTAAGAGTTCCATAATCTTCCAAACAGTGTTCAAAGATACTGTGGGGGACATTTTGCATTCAACCACAATAGTGTCCATGTTGTGCCTATAAAACTCCGGTAACTGGCAAGTTTTTTTTGTTTGTTTCAATTAGAATATTTCCATGGGAGACATACCTGCTGTGTCTATCCTCAAGACCTTGAAAAGTAAGAAGGTTGCCTTCTCCTTTGAAAGCCGCCTGTGCAGATTCCGGACCACATCAGCAGCTCTGAAAACCTTGAAAGGTGGCCCACTCTGTACATAAAATACAATCACAGTGCTGTAGAAGAGACAATGAGAGGACGGTCACATGATCAGACAGTGGCCGGCACAATGTACCAACTCAGCCATCTGACCTGCGCAGTTGGGAAGGGAGACCACTATGGCTCTGTAGCTGGTTCATTCACTTAGCATTTTTTTAACGTTCATCCATGCTGTTGCGTGCATCATGATTCATTTTATGGCCAAATAATACTCCCTTGTATGTATGTATATCTCTTTGTGTGTGTATAAATAATTTGTATAATTTGTTTGTAGTTGGGTGTACATGTGGAGGTCAAAGGTCAACTTTGGATGTCATTCCTCAGAAGCCATCCAACTTGTTTTATGAAACAGGATCTTTTTTTTTTTTCTTTCTCTGTAGCTCTGGCTGTCCTGAAACACACTCTAAAGACTAGGCTGCCCTTGAACTCAGAGATCTGCCTGTGTCTGCCTCCTGAGTGCTAGGATTAAAGGCGTGTACCACCACTGCCTGGCTAACAGGGTCTTTCTTTAAAAAAAGAAAAAAAAAAGAAAAGAAAAAAGGATTTACTTGTTTATTTATGCATTTATTTCACGTGTGTGGCAACATGTGTATCTGTGTATATCTGTGTACTACTTGTGTACCTGGTGCCTACAGAAGCCAGAAGAGGGCATCAGAATCCCTAGGACTGGAGTTACAGAGAGCTGTGAGATGCCATATGGGTGCTGGGAAGCAAACCCAGTGAGAGGACGATAAACAGCGCTGGTGGCGGCACTGGTTACCGGCTGAAAGATCACGAGCCTCGGCTGTGACTGCCTAGTCACAGAGAGCTTTATTAGGAGGAAGAGGGGGGTGGGGGACAAGAGAACCAGGCCTGGGAAGGAGCATGTGCGGAGGGCAGAGAGAAAGATGGTGGGGAAGAGACAGAGCAGAGGGAGAGCAGAGGGAGAGCAGAGGGAGAGCAGAGAGAGAGGGTGCAGATTGTGTGACCACGCCGCATACATAGTCACCAGCGCGCACTGATGACGCAGGACCCTGAACTGCGCATGTGCAATCTTGTAGCGGGAGTGAGGGCAGAATTCTAACACCGAGGTCTTCTGAAAGGCAGCCAGTGCTCTTAACTCCTGAGCCATCTTGACAGACCCTGTGACAGAGTCTTTCACTGGAGCCCTGGGCCTCGTTGATCAAGCTAGACTGGATGATCAGTGAGCCCCAGGGACCCCCTCCCCATCCTCCAATTCCCTGGGCTGGGATTACAAGCATGCACCGCCATAGTAGGTTGAATGATTGTGCCCCGCACAGGCTCGCATATTTGAACACAGTGATCCCGGTTGGTAGTGCTGTTTGGGGATTGTGGGTGGTTCAGTCTTGCTGAAGGAAGTGCATCACTGAGAAGAGGCTGTGAAGTCCGTAGCCTACTCCGCTCGGGTCACTCCTGCTTTATGTTTGTGGCCGAGGATGTGACTCCTCCTCAGCTTCCTGCTCCTTCCGTCATGCCTGCTGGTCGCTGCCCTACCTCTGACATGATGGACTCTCATCTCTCTACAACTGTAAGCCCAAAATAGACCTTTTCTTCCAGAAATTGCTTTTTTGGTCATGGTATTTCACCACCACAACAGGAAAGCTACTACTACAGCCACTACTGTGTCCAGTTTTTCCCCCTTACATTTATTTGCATTGGAGAGTGGTGCACACATGCCACAGTCCATGCGTGGAGGTCAGAGGACGGTTCTCTCCTTCCACCCTGGGGGTCCAGGGATTAGACTCAGGTCACCAGGCCCGTAGCAGGTGTCTTTACTTGCTGAGCCATTTTGCTGGCCCCTTGTCCAGACTTTTACCTGAGCTCTGGGGATCAAGCTCAGGTCTTCATGCTTGTGTGGCAAAAGCATTAGCAACGTGGCTCTGTCCCCAGTCCCCATATGTCACTTCTCTCCACTGGTGGATGACATTTAGGTCGTTTACACTCCGGCTGTCATGAATCTGTGCTGTGACTGTCCACAGATACTGTCTTATGTGGATGTAAGTTTTTTATCCCCTTCAATAATGACCTCGGTAACTAATTCTATAACTATGTTTTTTCACAGTGGCTGTTTGCTCCACTTTACATCTGCACCAGCAACACACAGGGCTCCAAACAGTTGCCACCATTATAGCCATCCTATAGGCAGGCAATGAACAGGGTTGTTTTGTTTTAAGGTTTATTTATTATGTATACAGTATTCTGCCTACATGCCACAAAGGGCATCAGATCAAATTACAGATGGCTGTGAGCTACCATGTGGTTGCTGGGAATTCAACTCAGGTCCTCTGGAAGAGCAGTCAGTGCTCTTAACCTCTGCGCCATCTCTCCAGCCTGTGAACAGGTTTTAAAAGAGTAGTGTGTGTGTGTGTGTGTGTGTGTGTGTGTGTGTGTGTGTGTGTGTGTGTCTGTGTGTCTGTGTGTGTGTGTGTCTGTGTGTCTGTGTCTGTGTGTGTCTGTTTCTGAGTCTCTCTGTCTTTGTCTATGTACACGTAGGCACACACGTACATGTGCTGTGGTACACACATGTGGAGATCAGAGGACAACTTATGAGAGTTGGTTCTCTCCATCCACCATGTGAGCCCTGATGATTGCACTCAGGTCTTCTGGCTTGGCAGCAGGAAGCCCCACCTTGCTAAGCCATCTTCCAGCCTTATGAGTGGTTTTACTTGGCATTCCCTTAAACACTATGGATGGTGAGCATCTTTTCATGTGCTGACTGGCACACCTGTCTTTTCTCTAGAGAAATACCAACTGAGACCTATGTGAGTTCCCCAGGACTGCAGCAAACAAGTCTACAGCTTAGTCACTGAAAACAACAGCAATCTCCTGTCTCTAGGTTCCGGACAGCCAAAACCTCAGATCAAAGTGTTGGCAGGATCATGCTTTCTGGTATTCTGTGGACAGGTATGTTCCAGACCTTTCTCTCAGCTTCCCTGGCATTTCTTGCATTGAGCTTTGTAGATGCATCATTACCACCTGTGTCTCTTTATGACCTGGCGTTCTATTCATGTGCCTCCCTGTAGTCTCTCACTCATGTGTGTGAGCGTGTGCAGGTGTGTGTTTGCAGGTGTGTGTTCGCAGGTGTTCATACGCATGTTGAGGCCAGAGATCATCTCAGCACCAGCTTAAATACTCTTTTGTTCTTAGATTGCTTCTGCCTAATGAATTAGTCTGTTAGCTTTAAATTCAATTTCACTCAAGTTTTTAGGGCATGGGCAGAATTAAACTGGATTCTTAGAAAAATATCACTTGAATGGGCCCTACCCCAGGTCCTGATAGATTCCCTGTTTTCTGCTGAAACCTCAACAGTCAGGCATCTGTCTGTCCACTGTCCACGCTTCTTTCAGCATTCTTGTCTCCTAAGTTTTGCTTACAGCCTTCTAGAGCTTTTCTACCCCAAACTTGCAAATTGTTCCAAATTTCTACATATTCTTTCCAAAAACAAGTTCCAAACGCCTGTGAACCACATGGTCAGGTTTATCACAGCATTGACCCTACTCCTGGTACCGATTTTCTGTCTAGGTTCCTTTTCCTACTGCCATGGCAAAGGGAGAATGGGTTTGTTTGAGCTTATGTTTGAGGAACCTGGTAGCAAGAAGGCAGCTGGTCATGCTGCATCCAGTCAGAAAGCAGAAAATGATGAATGCTAATGTTCAGTTCATTTTTTCCTTTTTGTACAGGCCAGGATCCTCTGCCCAGGGAATGCTGCTACCCATAGTGCATGGCTCTTCCCACCTCAATAAACCTAATCAAAACAATCCTTCAACAGGCACATCCAGAGGTTTGTCACCTAGCTGATTTTTTAGATCAAATTGACAAGTGAGATTAACAGTCACATCCTATAATAGCTCAGTGTCTGGTACAAACTCTTTCCAAGAGTCCTGGCTAAGGCTACGCCTGCAGGAGCCAGAGAAATCAAATGTTACATTTGCATAGTTGTCTCAAGGCTTCTGTGGAGAGTGTAAGATGGCTAGTGGCATGTAAGTATAGTCCAGACAACTGTCTGACTGACCGCCCTTTAGCCCAAGACAGCCAAAGCAGGAAGAGAGAGTCCAACAGCTTCCAAATAGGGAGTCAGATGGTCCCACCCCTCACATTTTTATTTAGAGAAAGTTGAGCACCAGGAGGAATGCATACAGCAAGGATTTCAGAATTTCATCATTAAATTAATTAAATGTTAACATCATGGTTTTAACATTGTTTAATACCTGCTCAGTGCCCCAGAGAAGGGGGATTCTCCCTTATCTGTCTAAACCCAAAAGTGTTTTCATCATAAAGGGATTTGGACTTTGTCAAAATCTCTCTCCGTAATTACTGACATGACTACATGGGTCATTCTTCTATTTTTAAGATTTTATTTTTATTTTTAATTATGTGGATATGTGATCTCTCTCTCTCTCTCTCTCTCTCTCTCTCTCTCTCTGTGTGTGTGTGTGTGTGTGTGTGTGTGTGTGTGTGTGTGTGTGTGTGTGTACACATGAATGCATGTTCCCATGGAGACCAGAAGAGGCTTTGGCTCCCCTAGACTGGAGTTATAAGAGGCTGTAAGCTGCCCACTATGGGCAGTGGGACACACTGGTCCCCTGGAAGGGTAGTCTATATTCTTAATTGCTGAGCAATCTCAATAGTGGAACCCTTACTCCCAAGGCCCTGGGTCCCATCTGCAGCACTATAATTAGTTAATTAGAATATGTTTTCATTAGTCACTTTTCTAAATAAATTTCAGTTCTCTGGAAAACTAATCCAGACTGACAAGCCAACAATAGCCACAAAATGCACTTCCTGGAAATGGTGGGTTTTAATCATCCCATTCTTTCTATTCTCCTGCCCTGTGCTGGCACTGGTTTGGAAAGCTTTAAAAATAAAATTCAATTAAATACAGGAAATTTGGGAGAACGAAAGACTGAGTAAACCCCTTAAAGACAGTGACTGGTACTGAGCAGTCTCTTCACACAGAGGAGTGTCTGCACAAGACACCTTCCTCACAAGCCCAGGCTATTTGCAGGCCCTTCAGAAACAGCAGAGCAAAGCCTCATCTCCGTTGAAGTTCCCCAACTCTTTCATTCCGAACACTCTCAGTCCACCAACCTTTACCAGGACCCGAGGGAGGGGCCTAGAATGACTTGTTCTTACTCTTCTCTTTAAGGATAACAGAAGAATATGAATGTGATAAAAAAAAATAATAGACAAGAAAGGAAACAAGGAGAAAGATGACCTGGGAGAGAGCAAAAGAGGCCTGCAGCAAATCTGACTCCCAAGCGAGGCCCAGCGCTGGGTAAGTACTCATCTCTGACTCCCGAGTGAGGCCCAGTGCTGGGTAAGTACTCATCTCTGACTCCCGAGTGAGGCCCAGTGCTGGGTAAGTACTCATCTCTGACTCCCGAGTGAGGCCCAGCGCTGGGTAGGTATAATGAGCATGGTAAAAAGTGCCTTTTAGACATCTGAAAATAGCTTAGTCAGGAACCCCACTACATCCAAGGCTGCACCAGAACCCAGTGACACCACTCACTCAAGATAACCCCATGACACCCACTGGACGGTAGATAAGCAGAGACCAAGAGCAATGCTGCACACCTGGAGAGACACCGCCTTGATCTGCCCTGGGCCTGGAGAATCTCCTGCAGGATCCTGACCCTCAAGTCATCAGAGGCTTCTGTTAGAGACTGGACCTGACCTCCAGCTAAGATACATCATATAGATGAGCAGCCTTGGGGAGACAGGCTTAGGAATGTAGTTAGGAACTTAGAGTGTGAACCTTGTGTGATGACCCTCAACATAATAAAATGTAATTTTGTTATACCAACGCATATAGATATGCATATCTACCTTCTTGCTTAGGATAGTAGTTATTGCCGGATGGTGGTGGCACATGCCTTTAATCCCAGCACTCGGGAGGCAGAGCCAGGCGGATCTCTGTGAGTTCAAGGCCAGCCTGGTCTACAGAGTGAGATCCAGGACAGGCACCAAAACTACATGAAGAAACCCTGTCTCGAAAAACCAAAAAAAAAAAAAACCAAAAAAAAAAAAAAGACAGTAGTTATCATAGCTGACGTCTGGGTACCTTGTGCTGAGCATGCAGCTCCATACCTGACATCCGTGTGGGCCTGGATCTTGAGCACCTTCACGTCTGAGTCTAGCACATTCAGAAGCATAGCCAGCTGCCTCACTAGGGTTTCCTTCTGCTGCTCGGTCAGCTGCTCGACACCAACCTGCAGGATCAGCTCCACCAGGCCATCCTTCTTGGGGTCTGAGGAGAGAGAAGACACAGGATTTTCACCACGAGATCACAGGCTTGGTAAGGCAAGGAGCAGGGTCTGTAGAAGGGTTCAAAGCCAGCCTGGGCATGTGGCTCAGGAGAGGGGTGCTGGCCCAGTACCCACAGATTGTGGGTTCCATGCCCACCACAGCAAAAGTAGGTCAAAATAAACAAATACAAGTGTAAAAGAACCCTTGTCCATCTTTTATACCTAGTTTGAGGACTCAGATCATTCTAAAACAGCAGAGAGGTGGGTGTGGTAGCGCACACCTACAATACCAGCACTTGGGGCTCGGGGGGCAAGAGGATCAGGAGTTCAAAGTCATCCTTCCTGCACAGTGAGTTTGAGGTCAACCAGGGACACATGAAACCCTGTCTTAAAAAGAGAGCTGAGCTGGGCGGTGGTGGCGCACACCTGGGTGGTGGTGCACTAGGGAGGCAGAGCCAGGCAGATCTCTGTGACTTCAAGGTCAGCCTGGTCTACAGAGTGAGATCCAGGACAGGCACCAAAACTACACAGAGAAACCCTGTCTTGAAAAAAGAGAGAGAGAGAGAGAGAGAGAGAGAGAGAGAGAGAGAGAGAGAGAGGGGAGAGGGAAGGGGTCAGGGGTAAGGAGGGTGAACACTGCAGAAACCACTCTGGAGTATTTTTTCCAGTTTTATTCCACTTCGTTATCTAGTAGTTTTTCCCTCAAAAGATAATCAACTATACCTGTGGGCTACATGGAAACTCTGGCACCTCCCACACTTCCTGCTCATGGGCACTACCCAGTCCAGTTTACACTCAGCAGCATCACTATGCCCAGCTCACCAAGGCTACCCTCCCTCAGCCTGACCATGTTTACTTCATGTTAAATCAGGAAAGCCAAATCTTCCTGCCAGAGGGTGGGACCGGCCAAGGGCAGAAGCTAGATACAGAGGACCTCCGGCCCCGGTGACCTAGGCTCGGTACACACCTGGTAGCACCTCCACCGTGGCTGTGTCCGAGTCCGTGGCCCCCTGACTGTCAGTGACTAGCAGGTGAAAAGTGTAGACTCCTTGCACCAGATTGGTGAGCTGCAGAGCCACCCTGCTGTCAGAGCCTCCGATGACATCCTGAGGAGGGAAGGGATCCACAGGGCAGCTGTCAGGCTCGTACCCAGTCTCTGAACCTCTTCAGAGCTCAGAGCTCTGAGTTCTTGTTTTCAGGTGTGTAGGACTCATATGGCTGGGGGAGCGGGAAGGGGGAGTCGGGGGGGGGGGAGGAAGGGGAAAGAGGAAGGTTTTGAATCTTCAGCTCCTCCTTATGCGGAACTCCGGTGGGTACAAGGACCAAACAAGATGAGGTAAACAACTTTCCAGGCCAAATGATTAATTAACAGAGGGCGAGAGCTTAGGTTGAAAGCTCCAGGACAAAGCATGGAGTTTTATGGTCTTATTGTTTAATATAGTTTTATATCGCTCTCACCGCATGCCTCCTCATAGCATAGCATGTCCACCTTCTCAAGTGACCCCAGAGCCTTGGTGGACACACCACTCATTCTACAGGCCCATAGCTCCAAAGAGTGAGAGGGAAATCTTCTGGAATCGTTTGTCTGTACTTTTTTGACCAGAATGGATGGCAATGAAAAATTAGGAATCTGAACTGAAAAACACTGAAATGCATTTAGAAGCTAATCTACTATCTAGCTAGACAGAACTCATTCTAGAAGTACATTAGAATGTACAAGGCATTTTCAGTCCCTTCCCTGGGACGGCACCTTTGGTATATCCGCAAGAGTGCTTCTGTAGATCTCAAGTCCTTAGCAATGGAGAAAAGGAAGATGTACGGAAATTTACAGTTTAAGCGGCAAAGTGATCCAACGGCTTCCAAAAGCCAAAAATCTGGGTTTGTTTGGTGTGATACTGAGCTCTTTGGCCTTGGCCAAGTCATGTTCCACCTCTATATTTTACTCTCTGCCCGTGTGAAGTGGAAATGGAAATCCCCATGCGTCTGATATACCTGATACATGGAGGAAGAAAACTCACATAGGAAGCTGAGGAGGAGAAGGGCCCCACTGGAAAGCTTGGCTTCCATGTCCCTCATGGTGCCCAGCCTTCTGATACTGTAACATAATGTTGTCGTCTACAAATGTATTGGGCTGAATCCACAGCTGTTCTAGGACACAAGAGGCCTGAGCACCATGGGTGGGACACACCTGCATGGTTTGCTATCCTACCCAAAATCAGATCAGGAAAAGGACTTTGCTTAAGCCTAATGACAACCTAGTGTCTCCAGCTCTCAGAATATTCAAACCCAGAGGCCCATGAATCTAATCAGGGAGATGGCATGGTAAGAGAGAAGTCACATGTTCAAGTCCTAGTCTGCAACTAAGTTCTAAGTTAGAATTTAGGAGGTAATTAGAGTTGAATGAGGTTATAGGGGTGGGGCCTCACCCCCAGGATTGGTGTCCTTATAAAAGAAACATGAGAGCAGTTCCCCCACCCCTTTCCTCCTTTCTCACACTGCCACATGAAGATATACCAAGTAAGTGGCTCCCCAAGATGCAGAAAGAGATCCCTCACCAAAGGTAAACAGATTGGCACCTTGGTCCTGGTTTTCCAGCCTCTAGAGTTATGAGGAAAAACTGTTCTGTAGTTTAGGCCACCCTGCCTGTGGTCTTTTGTCACAGCAGACCACATGACTCATCTGGATGCAGTGTACATGCCTGAGGGGTAGCCCCCTTCAAGTACTCACGCCAGCAGCTGGACTCTGGCCATCCCGGATCCACAGATAGGACACAATCCCTCGGTCATCAGTAGACCTTGAACCATCCAAAGTAATGGAATTATTGGGAAGTATAAGAACATGTCTGCCACCAGCCTGGGCTCTGGGAGGACTATTATTTTCTAAGTCAGACACAGCAAAAACAAAAGGAAAGAAATTGACTTAAAACACTATCAATGGCATGGTATAAACCACCCACAACTGCTCCATCTTGTAGCCAAGGTTGTTTTAGATAACCCAAGTCATTATTTTCTGTCCCAAATACCTGTAAGATAAGATATAGATATAGACATTGAGCAGCTCTTGGTCCAATAGGAAGACAGACAAAAGGAAGTAATTTTACTGAGAATTTTACAATCCAAACTAATACAGAAGGCTAGGGATATACAGTGGTAAAGTGCTGGCCTAGCATGCCTGAAGCCCTTAGTCTAATCCCTGTTAGCAAATAAAAAACCAGGTGTGGTGCTGCATGCTTGTAATCCCAGCAGGCAAGAGGATTAGGAGTTCAAAAACTTGTCTGTGGTGGTATTGTGTTCCCCAAAATATTGTGTATGCTAATAAACTTATCTGGGGTCAGAGAACAGGACAGCCACAATATTAAACATAGAGGTTAGGCAGTGGTAGCATACGCCTTTAATCCTAGCATTCCAGAGACAGAAATCCCTCTGGATCTCTGTGAGTTCAAGGCCACTTTGGAAACGGCCAGGCGTGGTGACACACGCCTTTAATCCCAGTAAACCAGCCTTTAATCCCAGGGAGTAGGATTAAATGGGGAGGAGGGGTACATGGGCCAACTAGAGGGCTTAGTGGGTAACAGAGCTTGTCACCAAGGCTAATGGACCCAAATGGTAATCAGAGAGAACTGATTCCCTGAAAGTTGTCCTCTGACCTACACACACACACACACACACACACACACACACACACTCACACTCACTCACACTGTGGCAAGCACACTCCCTTCCCACACATACACAATAAATAAAAACATAATAAAAAGTTTTTAAACTGCTCCTTTAAAAAACAAAGCATATAACTTGAACATATTTCTGCTCTTAGGTTTCCAAGAAAGAAGAAAGCTAAGCACTGGCCAGAACTGGATCTTTCATGGCCAGGGTCACAGGAGAGTGAACTGCTTTGCAAACAAGAGGAAACACTATTTCCCTGCAGAGACTGTAGGCTCATGTCTTCCTGCTCTACACACTCCCTGAAGCCAGACAGGACTTAAAGAAAGTCAGTTGTCAGGGAGAAGGCTGGCCCGCCCTGAGCAGAGCTCAGTCAGCTGTGAACTCATGAGCAAACACCAATATTGCTGGGTAATCATGGACTGGCCTGGGGACCTGGGAGGTTGGAAGGCAGGGCAGGCTCAGGTCCTGTCGTCAGGTCCACTCACCCTTCTTCACAGCCACGGCGAGGGTGGATGTGCTGCTCAGCCCCTGCTGGTCTCTCACGGTTAAACGGAAGTGATAGGTACCCACCTGCAGCCCGGTGACAGTGGCTATGGCTTTGTCCACATTCTCCATCTCCACTGCACTGGGACCTCTGTAAAACGGGGATGGTGTAGACGAAAGGTGGACATGAGATCTGTGCCCTGGCAAATGTTTCTACTCCTGGCTGTAGTGACCTTCTATCTGCTGCTCTTCTACAGAATTCTAAGATAACTCTTTATACACACACGTTCTCTAGCTTGGCATGAGGGTCAAAGCTAAAGTCTGGTTTTTTGTTTGTTTGTTTGTTTTGTTTTGTTTTGTTTTGTTTTGTTTTTAATGTGCTGGGTTCTGGGGAAAGGTTTTCATTCTTTTTTCTTTTTTAATTGAGATGCCACTGAACTGATCTCTCTTTAGAAAGTAGAACTTTAGAAACTGCTCACTTTTTTTAAGACAGGGTCTCACTATGTAGCCCAGGTTAGTCTTGAACTCATGATGAGCTTTCCGCTTCAGCCTGCTAAGTGCTGAGATTACAGGTGTGCACTACCATGCCCAACCACCCATTTCTTCTTTGAATGAAACTCAGTTAAGTCCTCTTCTAGCTTTGGGGCATGTGTGGAAAAAGAAGGCATGAGCCAGATGATCTACCATGAGAGAGAGGAATTATGTCTAGTTGTTAAGACCTAGACTTGGTTGTCAGACAGAGGCAGTTTGTGTCTCCATGCAGCCTCTTCCAGTCTAGGCAGCCAAAACTAATTCGGCCTTGCTGGTTTCTTCAAGCCTAAGTTTTTCGACTTGAAAATGGGGATGATCCAGCCAGCGTGGTGGCACATGCCTTCAATCCCAGCACTTGGGAGGTGGGGGATAGTCAGAGGCAAATGGATCTCTGTGAGTTGAAGGCCAGCCTGGTCTATGTAGAGAGTTCTAGACCAGTCAGGACTACATAGTAAAACCCTGTCTCAAAATAAACAAACAAACAAAAAAATGGGAACGATGCAGTTCCTTCTTCAGAAGCCATGTGGTATATTGAGACCCAGTAGGTAAAACAGGAAATGTTATAATGTGAATTTCACCTTGAACTTGCACATCTGTCCTATGAAATCAATGGGCTGGTTAAGTGTAGACATGGCTTTCCCTACATCTCTTTTGCCAGGAAGCTCAACCCATACCAAGCCAGCCCTGTCCACCTGTTCTGGGCTCCACTGCCCTCCACTGCCAACCAGTGGCCACCTCCCCCAAAACACTATCCTCTTTTTGCTTGCTTGTTTGTTTGAAGTGAGGGTCTTGCTATGTAGCTTAGGCTAGGCTTGAACTCAAGAGTTTCCTGCCTCAGCCTCCCAAGTACAAGGATTGCAGGCATGTAGCACCATGCCTATAATACATACTTTTATCAATAAGGCCTAGTTACTCTTTGCTTAAATTTTGACTCCTCAACAAGCTTGGGCTGCAGTTTAACGTGGTCCTCCAGGGAAGGGATGCTGTCACGCAGCAGTGACCCAGCCTCAGAGCTGGGTGGGTACACTACCTGATGTGCTCCCAGTGGTAGCAGACGATGCCGTGGTCATCACTGCTCCCGCTTCCATCCAGTGTAGCGCTCTGCACCGGGAAGAACAGCTCCTTATCGGGGCCTGCCACAGCCACCGGAGCCTGGTTGTTCTCTAGAATTGCAGACGTTGAAGAGAGGAAAGGAGAGAAGCAAGAAGGGAAGCAAAAAGGAAGGAGGAAGAGAAGAAGGAAGGAGAGGAGGAAGGGAAGGAAAGAAGGAAGGA
>CABHPR010146978.1:0-18449 GCA_902168415.1 Peromyscus melanophrys
CCACAAAACTGGAGCAGTTGCAGCTGCTGGTGTTGACTTTGAGTCGAAATACAGGGTCTGAGTTGAGCTGCAGGAGCTGGGTGGAAGGCTTGGCTCTAGAGGTACAAAGGACAGATGAGTGGACAGCAGTTTCAGACAGCAGGACAACCAAGGGACAACTACAGTAGACTCTGTCAACAGCAGGGACCAAGCAGACTTGAAGGCCCTGGGACAGTTGGGAGTTCTCTGTCTGCTCGTCTTTGAGGCACAGACTGGGTGGTCAGATGACAAATGAGTGGGGTCACCACTGTCCAAGTGCGGAGTGTCCACTGCTCTATGGGGAATCAAAGGAGGGACTTAGACCCTTTCCTTGGTTTGGTGTGCTGACGAGTTCTTTCTTTAAAAAATTTTGGTGTGTGGGGCTGGAGAGATGGCTCAGAGGTTAAGAGCACTGGCTGCTTTCCCAGAGGTCCTGAGTTCAATTTCCAGCAACCACATGGTGGCTCACAGCCGTCTACAATGAGACCTGGTGCCCTCTTCTGGCCTGCAGGCAGAACACGCAGGCAGAACACTGTATACATAATAAATAAATAAATCTTAAAAAAAAAAAAAGTTGTGTGCGGCACAGTTGGTAGTGGTGGAGGAGGGGCTGCGTCTGTGTATGGAGGTTAGAGGACAACTTTGTGGAGTAGTTTCTCAGCTTGCAGCTTTAGGTGGGATCAGGGATAAACACAGGCTCCAGGCATGGCAAGCACTTGTACCCACTGAGCCTGACAGATTCTTGGACTTCGTTTTCCTGATATGATCTTAATATGCCCACGTGCCCTACACATCTCAATTCACCCCAATAAATGGATGGGGTCTTCCTTCTCCCAGGAGCACATCTGTGCCTCATGGGTGGAGTTGGAAAGAGGCTGTTTGTTGTTCACTTGTCCTCCTGGGTGCAGAGGGCCCTTCCAGCCTTGAAATTGAGTCAACGGCTGCTTTAAAATGAAGTCTCTCTGGGCAAGGCACAGCACTGTTCCTTACAGTTGGGAGGAACTTAAGGCAGGAACAAGCTTGATCTCAAACATTTCTAAACAATCGATATCTTTCTCATTAGCTCAAGCTGCCCTTCAATTAGTGGTAATTTTGCCTTGGCCTCCAGGTGCTGGGATTATAGCTGTGTGTCCTGAAGATAGGTTAGAATGTAAATCTCTAAAAAGGGAGAAAGTAATTTGGTCGAAGACTTGAAGGCTCAGGGAAGCCTTAAAACAGCAAAATTGAACATTCTGGAGCCAGATTTGCTTTCCTTTGAGTTTAAATATTTTAATTGAGCTGGGCACAGTGATGGGTGCAAATAACCATTGCAAACAGCAGGGTAAAACAAAGAAGCAGGCCCTTAGATACAGTAGGAAAAGCATGATCCTTAAGAGGAAAAAACTGATGAATGGGACTTTATTAAAATTGAAAAGTTGTGAGCTGGTCGCAGTGGCGCACGTCTTTAATCCCAGCACTTGGGAGGCAGAGGCAGGCTGATCTCTGAGTTCGAAGTCAGCCTGGTCTACAGAGTAAGTTCAAGGACAGCCAGGACTGCTACACAGAGAAACCCTATCTCAAAAAACCATAAAACAAAACAAAGCGAAATTGGAAAGTTGTATTCTACAAAGGCACTATTAAGCAAATTCAGTAACAGGACATGGACTGGGAGAAATATTAGTAAAACTTGTATCTGAAAAAGGACTTGAAAACTTAATAGTGAAAAGAAAAGCAAATTTAAGAGTAATCAAAAGGTCTGAACAGATTCATTGATGAAGAGACCAAGTTTTGCAATAACATACAAAGAATTGCTCAGTATCAATGTCATTAGGCAATTGCAATAGAAATGACGAGATACCACTACATGCCATTGCAGTGGTGAGAATCCCAAATTCTAACTACTAGATGCTGCTGAGGATATGGAAAAATAGAAACTCATTGCTGATAGGAATGCAAAGGGGTGCAGCCAGTGTGGAAGACACTGGCAGTTTCTTACAAAGCTAAACACAATATTGCTGTGTGATCTAATAGTAATGCTGCTTCATATTTACCCAGATTACATTAAAACTTATATCCACAAAAAACTTACACTTGAATGTTCATAGAAGCTTTATTCCCATTGCTAAAACTTGGAAGCAAAGCCGGGCAGTGGTGGCACATGTCTTTAATCCTGGCACTCGGGAGGCAGAGGCAGGTAGGTCTCTGTGAGTTCCAGGCCAGCCTGGTCTACAGAGTGAGTTCCAGGAAAGGCTCCAAAGCTACACAGAGAAACCCTGTCTCGAAAAACAAAACAAAACAAAACAAAAACAAAAACAAACAAAAAAACTTGGAAGCAACCAGGATGTCCTTGAGTAGGTGAATGGATAAATGCTAATGGGTTCATAAAATTGGATCTTACTCAGCAATAAAAGGAGTTGTTGAGCCACAGAAAGGTGTAGGGGAAACCTACTCCGTCTTGCTCATCAGTACTGAGAACTGGGTATTTCAGCTTGTGTGGGACTATGAAAGATGGCTTTCTATAGAAGTCCCTGTGGGCTGAGAAAGAGCGCAGAGACAGAGGCAGGCGGAAGGCAGGGGTCAGAAGAGACTGCCTGCTGTGTCGTACTGACCGTGGAGATGCACACTTGAGAACGTTGGGTTGAATTCTTTTGGATGTCATCAGCCATAATGCTGCCATTCTACCTTCTTTCCCCAGGGATAGTAGTAGAAGATTGTTTGATTTTGCTTCAGAACTTGTTAAAAAATAACAATTCCAATCAAAACTTCTTTAAAGAAGGCTCATATATCCAGCGTATGAAACCTTGGTTTGAAGTTGGAGATGAAAATTCTGGTTGGTCAGCACAGAAAGTCACCAATCTACATCTAATGCTACAGGTATGTGGTCCTTGGCCATCACTGTGGGAGAATTCTGTCAGGGGTCCTTTCAGGGAAAAGGAAGTTGCTTCCATTGGCTAAATCCAGGATTCTCAGATGGTTTTAGGGGAGATGTAAATTTTTTTAAGGATTTAAAAAAATAATATACTCATTGTATATAGTAATGTGCTACCCAAGAGCATTTTCATTAATTTTGTTTAGTAGTGTACTAAGCTTGATTGAACATGTTATTATGTCTTGTGTATGGAGGTCAGAGGACAGCCTGAGGGAGGGAGGCAGTCTTTTTCTTCCATGTGAGTCCCGTGTAGGGTAATTTTATTTACTCAGGTTTCAGGAGCCTTTCCCGCTGACATCTATAAAGACATTTCCATAGAAGTATATATTACCTACTGGTCACATGCTTGCCCTGTGCTCCCTCTGACCCTTTCCCCGTCATTATTCCCCTTGAACTCACTGAGATCCACCTGCCTCTATATCCCCTCTAAACACAAGGCTCTGTGTTTAGAACACATTAGATAGTGTTCATGTAAAAATCTAAAAACCACAAATGACAAGAAATGTATGACATTTGTCTTTTCTGTGACTGGCTTGTTATTTTTTAAGGTTTATTTTATTTTCATTTATATCTGTGTGTCTGAGTGAATTATGCCACTTATGTATGGGTACCCCTGAAGGCCAAAATAGAGTGTTGGAGACCTGGAACTGGAGTTACTGGGAGTTACTGAGTCACCACAGATTCAGGGGCTGAGAACCAAACTTGTGTCCTCTGCAAGAGCAGTAAGAGCTCTTAACCACTGAACTGTCTCTTGTTTCCCATAACTTCTTACTTCTGGTTGAAAAAAATTAGTTTTGTCTATATCCCAAATTGTTATTCATTCCTCTGTTGGTTCCCTGACTTGGCTGTAGTGGATGGTGCTGCTGCAGTGAACAGTGACGTGCAAATGTCTCTGCCGTAGGTCCACTTGGAGTCCTTGGGTCATGGAGCCGTGTACCTGTGTTAGGACTTAGAGAACCATGTAAAGAATTTTTTGAGGGGCTGGAGAGATGACTCCGTGGTTGAAAACATTCACTGCTCTTCCAGAGGACCCAGGCTTGGTTCCAGCATTTATGTTAGGAAGCACACATTCGCTTGTAACTCCAGATTCAAGGGATCTGATGCCCTCCTCTGGCCTCTTCACACACATGGCCTATTCATTCTTAGAGCCTCGCCTCCCCACATAATAAAAATTTAAAATAGGGTTTGGGGATTTAGCTTAGAAGTAGAGTACTTGCCTAGCTAACACAAGGCTCTGGGCTGGGTCCTCAGCACCATAAAAAAATTGAAAAAGAATAAATGAATGAATAAAGTTAGCTCTCTCAGTGAAGAACATTTCATCTTAGCATCCTCTCTATCTGACCGTCAGTCCTGTTCTTCCCAATTTACATAACACCAAAAAAAGAAAATTTAAGAATTATTTATTTATGTATTTATTTGCTTTTTCTTTTTTCTTTTTTTATTTTGTAAAAGATTTATTTATTTATTGTGTATACAGCATGTATGACTGCAGGCCAGAAGAGGGCACCAGATCTCATTACAGGTGGTTGTGAGCCACCATGTGGTTTTGGGGAATTGAACTCAGGACCTCTGGAAGAGCAGCCAGTGCTCTTAACCTCTGAGCCATCTCTCCAGCCTATTTGCTTTTTCAAGACAAGGTTTCTCTGTGTAGCAGCTCTGGCTATTCTGGAACTCACTTTGTAGAGCAGGCTGGCCTTGAACTCACTGAGATCCACCTGCCTTTGCCTCTTCAGTGCTGGGATCAAAGGCGTGCATCACCATGCCCAACCTTAGAATTATTTTGAAGAAAAGTCAGTTTAAAAATAAAATTATGGGCTAGAGAGATGGCTCAGCGGTTTAGAGCACTGGCTGCTCTTCTAGAGGACTGTGGTTCAATTCCCAGCACCCACATGGCAGCTCATAACTGTCTGTAACTCCAGTTCCAGGGTATTCAACACCCTCATACCAATTCACATAAAATAAAGTTAAATTAAAATTTAAAAAAATAAAATAAAATAAAATTACTAGCCAGGTGTGGTGACACACGCCTTTAATCCCACCACTGGGAAGGCAGAGGCAGGCAGATCTCTGTGAGGTCAAGGCCAGCCTGGTCTGCAGAGTGAGTTCCAGGACAGCCTGGGCTACACAGAGAAACCCTGTCTTGAAAAACAAAACAAAACAAAAAGTGGACAAACTTGCCTTGCATTCCTCACTGAAATGTCCCTTTCACATGCTAGTGAAGACCATGGACTCCAAGGCAAAGGAACTGAGATTCATTCATCATGATACTATCTCCACCTTAGAGATGGAGCAGTTGAGTCCATGCCTTTGCAGCCACAGTTGGTCTTTTTAGAGCATCTGCAGTCTCTCTCTCTCTCCAGTTTCACGTAGGTTTGCTTATCTGAACGTGCATCATTGTTTTCCTGTTAGAATAGCTGTGCCCTGATGAAACCTTCATTATGTTCATTGTTGCAGTTATAATCCCTCTTCCTAAGCCTTTGGAAACTGGAACTAACAAACTTGGTGGGAGGAAGTTAGAGCTTTTCCTCTGAGGAGCTGGCCCCCTCTCTCTGTTAGGGTCTCACTCTGTGGCCCTGGCCTGACTGAGATTCAAGGTGTGCCACCACACCTAGCAAAACATCACTTTCAAACCTGTTATTTTGGTTTGGTTTGGTTTTATTGTCTCTCTGCCCCTCTCCCAAAAGTTCTCTTTCTCAGGGAAACAGAATGTGTGGGAGTCCTGTCTGTAGTAATGTTACTGTTTTAGTTGGTTACTTCAGCATATCTACTATAAAGTCATGGATGACATTCTGTCTGGCACTCTTGTTACCCAAGGTTTGTCATAAATATTATGTTAGGTATACACAATTTTTGCATATAAAATATACATGACTACTGTGTGAAAATGTAAGCCTTTGTTTGGTTATTTTGAAGATGTAATTGGGCCTAAATAGTGGTTTGTTTCTGAAACTTCGTGTTCAGGTTCAGAGTAATAATGGAATTGGAGGGATTTAGTTAATTAATTAATGAGACCAGCCCCACCTAGTGCATGAGTCTTCTGTCAGCCCTCTAAGCCTCTCTCTCCAGTGTTAGGGAATTCACTGTAACTCAGGCCGCTCCGTTTTCAGACCCACTCTGTTGTTAGATAGTCCCCACTCTCTCTGATAGAAGCCTGCCATCCTGTACCTCGATTCAGTTTTGATAGAATATGTCTTATTTTGTAAATACTGTGTTTGTTACTTGAGTACAGAAATGACTGAGGCAGATGCTATTCTGTGAGAGTTCAGATCACCTGAGAGGGAGAACATTCAGCAAATAGCAAAGTGTATTGTGTACTAACACTGTTGCCGTAGAAGAAAGGGACCGCGCTTAGCTCTGGTGAGCACCTAAGGGAATGCTCCATACAGAGATTTTGTTCGCATGGATCAGCTTTGTCTCAAGGCCTTACAGATGACTTTGAGACAGGGTCTCATCCAAGCAGGCTCGTCTTGACTCCTGGTCCTCCTGCCGCCACCTCCCAGATGCTGGGCCTGCAGGGGTGCTCCACTGTGCCCGCTGCAGATCTTTAGAAGACACATTTTATCCCTTCACAGCTTGTCCGGGTACTGGTGTCGCCCACCAACCCTCCTGGTGCCACCAGCAGCTGCCAGAAGGCCATGTTCCAGTGCGGGTTACTGCAGCAGCTTTGCACCATCCTGATGGCTACGGGGATTCCTGCTGACATCCTGACCGAGGTAAATGAGGGGAAGACAGGCCAGTCCGTGGAATTGGGAATCCTGGGAAATCTGACATCAACTGAAGGACAAATAGTAATAGCTAACCGTTTTTATGGTAGCTTCCTCACTTACTGCATGAGAACGGCATATTCTTTTCTTCAAGTCCATAATGTACATGATAAGCTTAGCTGATTGTCGGAGTTAGAGTTTCTATTGCTATGAAGAGACCATGACCATAGCAGCTCTTTTTGTTATTGTTGGTATGGGTTTTTGTTTTTTTGTTTATTTGTTTGTTTTTCAAGACAGGGTTTCTTTGTGTAGCCCTGGCTGTCCTGGAACTCACTCTGTAGACCAGGCTGGCCTTGACCTCACAAAGATCTGCCTGCCTCTGCCTCCCAAGTGCTGGGATTAAAGGCATAGCTACCACTGCCTGGCCACATAGCAACTCTTATAAAGGAAAACATTTAATTGGGGCTGGCTTACAGTTTTAGAGGCTTAGTCCGTTATCATCATGGTGAGACATGGTGGTGTCCCGGCAGACATGGTACATGCCAGAGAAGGAACCGAGAGTTCTACATCTTGACCCTCAGGCAGCAGAAGCAACTGTGTCACTGGGCATGGCTTGAGCAGATATGAGACCTCAGAGCCTGCCTCCACAGTGACACACTTCCTCTAACAAGATCACACCTCCTAATAGTACCACTCCCTATAGGCCAGACATTCTAACACGTGAGTCTATGGGGCCACACCTGTTCAAACCACCACACTGATCATCTGGAAATGTTTTTCATTAATTTTATTGAACATATTTAAGAGAATATATAAATGTTTTTTGAAATGATAATATAATTACATCATTTCCCCTTTTCCTTTCCTCCCTCCAAACATTGCTTCTCTAAAGTGACATCTTTCAGGTGCTCAGTGACTTTTCAGTAAGTAACCCTCAGTGGCCTGGGCAGCTTCATCAGTGTTCTTAAAAGTGAACACAGAGATTTAAACCTCTTACTTTGCATGATTTTGTGGCATTTTCTGGATCAAAAGTGAGTAGCAAAGCATCCTCAGGTCATTTCAGACCACTTATAAAAGGAGCTTATAGTTTTAATATTAAGAACAAAATTATTAGCCAGGGGTTGGTGGTGCATGCTTTTAATCCTAGCACTCGGGAAGCAGAGACAGGTAGGTCTCTGTGAGTTTGAGGCCAGCCTGGTCTACAGAGCAAGTTGCAGGACAACCAGGGCTACACAGAGAAACTCTGTCTCAAAAACCAAAAAAAAAGAATTTAGTCTCCTTCATGTTCCTCCTAACATGCTGTGTAGCCAGAGTTTTCGTGGCCCTGTCCAACCCACAGTTGGACGAATCTCTTCCACCTGCATCCCACAGTCGGTCACTTGGTTCCAAGTAAACACACAGAGGCTTATATTATTTTCAAACTGTATGGCCTAATGGCTCAGGCGTCTCGCTAGCTAGCTCTTACATCTTAAATGAGCCCATTTCTATAAATCTGTGTTTTGCTATGTATTCCATGGCTTTACCGGTCTGTGGGCATCTTGCTTCTCCTTTGGCAGCAGCTGGCCTCTGTCCCTCCTCTGCCATTCCTCTTCCTGTCTGTCTGCTTGTATTTCCTCCTGCCTCTAAGCTGCCTTGCCATAGGCCAATACAGCTTTATTTATTACCCAATCAGAGCATCACATATTCACAGCATACAAAAAGACATCCCACAGCAAGGCTGACTCAAAGAATAGTAAAAATTTTTACCTTGATTTATGGCATTTTTTTGTTTGTTTCTTATCTATAAGGATAAAGAACTTAGTTCCCAGAAATATACTTTGTTTAAATTATTTTTTTGGTGCTGACAAGATGGCTCAGTAAAGATGCTTCCTGCCAAACCTGTTGAGATGAATTGGATCCCAGGGACCCACATGGTGGAAGGAGAGAACCGATTCCCACAAGTTGTCCTGTGACTTCCATATATGCATCGTGGCATGCACACATGCATAACAAATAAATAAATGTCATAAAACGTTAAATTATATTTTGTTGGTTAATGTATGCACATTAAAAGTACAAATAATAACAAAAGTTTTAGAACAAAACTAGTCATCTTTGGTCTCATTTCTCTCTGCTTTTAAGTCAGGTCTTGTCCCTACCCCACCCCCAATCACACAGCTCTCTTACTTTGCTTCTTCCTGTCATGCCAAGATTATTTAATGGAATGTGTGTTTAAATTAGATTTATGTAGAGATATAACATTTGTGAGGCAAGATATCATTCTTGCCCAGGCTGGCCTTGAACTCCGATTAGTGCTCCTTGCCTCAACTTCCTGAGTGATGAGGTTACAGGCACCAGCCACCGCACTGTACTGCAGCCTGTGTATTTAATGTGTACATTAGCACTGTTCCTGCTAAGCCAAGCAGAGTTCTGCATCTGTTGGAAGAGGGCGTGTTGTGTGTCTAACTCCCACGTGAGCTATGACTGCATCCTTTTTCATTTTACAGCTCTGTGTAACTGTACACCCTATGTTCTCCTCAGCATATCCTCCCGACACCAGTCCTGGAAGCTGTAGTTCAGCTGCTCAGCTCTGCTCCTGGGACTCCATTCTGTCATTCTCCTGGGCTTTCCCTTCGCTCTGCCTTGATTTGAATTCCTTCTTTTTCTGGATCCTATTTTCCCTTACTTCTGGATTCTTTATCTCATTTTACTAAGTTTCCTAAAAGAAAGTTATTAACAAAATAAGTTTCTTTTGTTGTTCTTTTATGTGTGAAAATATTCCCTCCTTCAGCTTTACTATTTGGCTAGGTAACTTGGGTATGAAATAACTGTCACTCAGGACATCATTCTGTTGTTATTGTTAAGACATCTGTGGCCACTTTGAATTCTGATCCTTTTTTTTTTTTTATAATGAAACTTGGTTTTTCATTTTTGGATCGTCTCTTTACTTCTAGTTTTCTGAAAACAATTGGTGCTAACTATGGATCTCATCCCATCCTAGCAGTGAAGACCATTTCAGCTGTGGACACTCTCTTCAACTAGGACGGCTGCTCTTCCTTGATAACGTCTTTTCTGTTCTCCTTCTGGAACTCTGTTAACAAATTTGTAAATCTCTAAACCTATGAATATCTTTAAAAGTAATTTTTAGTTGATAATAATGATGTCTTTATCATGTACAACATTCTCCTTTGAAATATAGTTTATTATCTTTTCTTGAAAGTTGTTTTCAACTTAATCCTTAAGTTGAATGATCATTATGTTGTATTTTAAATGTGTCCATTGATTTTATCCTAAAGCATTCTGATTTGTGTGTGGGGGGGGGTGGGTTAAGTCTCACCTCTTACAGTACATTATTATTTTAGTTTCCATGAGATTTCTAACTGCATGTAGTCAAATCTTTTGTTTGGTTTTGGTTATGAGACTGGGCCTCATAGAGCCCAGGTGGCCTCAGACATGCTATGGAAATGAGGCTGGCCTTAAACATGTGTTCTTCCTGCCTCTCCTCCTCAGTGCTGAGATTACAGGTGTATGCCACCATGTCCAGTGATTGTTGGTTTTAATGTGAGGCCTGGCTAAAGCATCCTGAAAGGATCTCCAGAGAGTATTCCAACATGATAATGCTCTAACTGATCTTTTCATGTCTAAATTTGGATATTTAAAAACAAAAAACAAGATGGAACATTATCTTGGAAAACAGATTTTCCCTCTTAACTTACTTTCCATAGTGTTCTTTTGTTTTTCTTTCTTGACAGACCATAAATACTGTATCTGAAGTTATTCGAGGCTGCCAAGTCAACCAAGACTACTTTGCTTCTGTGAATGCACCTTCAAATCCCCCAAGGTAAGAATCAGGAAATGCTAAGTAAGCACTTAGGTTTGGGTGTTAGTGGATCTCATATACCCATCTTATTTTCTTAAAGATCAGTGTGTGTTGTGGAATGGTCCAGTAGTATAAGGATGTTGGTAATTAAGACTGTGTGCTTCTGTGTAAGGATATTGGTAATTAACTGTATGCTTCTGTATAAGGATATTGGCAATTAACACTGTATGCTTCTGTATAAGGATATTGGTAATTAAGACTATGCTTCTGTATAAGGATATTGGTGATTAACACTGTATGCTTCTCTAAAAGGATATTGGTAATTAACACTGTGTGC
Organism: Peromyscus melanophrys; assembly: GCA_902168415.1. Classification (NCBI taxonomy): domain Eukaryota; kingdom Metazoa; phylum Chordata; class Mammalia; order Rodentia; family Cricetidae; genus Peromyscus; species Peromyscus melanophrys. Next base: position 10,767 of record CABHPR010146978.1, read on the forward strand.
TTCTGTCTCAGGATATTGGTGATTAACACTGTATGCTTCTGTAAAAGGATTTTGGTAATTAAGACAGTATGTTTCTGTATCAGGATATTGGTAATTAACACTATATGCTTCTGTATCAGGATATTGGTAATTAACACTGTATGCTTCTATGTAAGGATATTGGTAATTAACACTGTGCTTCTGTATCAGAATATTGGTAATTAACACTGTACTTCTGTATCAGGATATTGGTAATTAACACCATGTGCTTCTGTATCAGGATATTAGTAATTAACACTGTGTGCTTCTGTATCAGGATATTGGTAATTAACACTGTGTGCTTCTGTATCAGGATATTGGTAATTAACACCGTGTGCTTCTGTATAAGGATATTGGTAATTAACACCGTGTGCTTCTGTATCAGGATATTGGTAATTAACACCGTGTGCTTCTGGTGCTTACTGCTTGGCTCAGCTGCCAGCCTTTCAGTTGACACACAAATACACTACTTTCTTAGCCACAGCTCCCTTCTTTGTGAAATGAAGATGGAGGAAATACTTGTTGCTAGAGTCCTGGTTATGGTATTTTGGCAACAAAATGACCGGTAATTTGTTTATGTATTTGGGTTGTAATGTTCCATTTCATTCTTTTCTTTGCACTTGGACAGACCAGCAATTGTTGTACTTCTCATGTCCATGGTGAACGAAAGGCAGCCATTTGTGTTACGCTGCGCTGTTCTCTACTGTTTCCAGTGCTTTCTTTATAAAAACCAGAAAGGACAAGGAGAGATTGTGGCAACACTTCTACCTTCCACTATTGATGGCAAGTAACTTAGTTCTAAGTAACATGTAGACAGTCAAAGGTTTGGTCAAGCTTGTCTTCGAATCTTTGCTTACACTTTAGCTTCAAGCACTGTGTACCTCGGATAAAAGAAAGCCTAGGTTGGGGTGGAGGAGAGCTGAGTCAGACGGCACCTGGGTCTGCATTGCAGAATTTGTACTTGTCTCTCGTTAAGGTGTGAGGGGTGATGTCATTAGAAACACTGTGACGATCACATGTACGCAGTTACACAGGAGAGCCACGAGCCCAAATCCCAGGGTGTCATAACCACCAGAGGATTAGCACTGGGAAGATAAATCCTACCCTTAGTCACACTCAACGAGTCGGTCTGTTGTTCTGTGATAGAGTATGGCCATTACTTAGGAATTTTCCAGTGTTCAGTTTACTTGAGATGTGTTTAAATGGCTGTTTTCCTAACTTGAGGAGCAATTTCACACGAGTAATTAGAAACTTTAGTGAGTTCATCTTAACTACATAAACATGGGAGGTTGACAAAAATTCGTTTGTTTAATTGTATTTTACCAAAATTATTTCCATAAAGGATATTATCATAAAGATATATTTTCTGTAAATGAAAATAAGATGCTGGAGGTAGTGAAATAATGTGCCAATTGTTTTAGAAATGTTGTTTTCCATGAAGATAGTTTTCTATGTTGTTACCATGAGCCTAATGCCTACAGTGTTCTGATATGTCTACCCTTTTAGGAGATGCCTTTCTGTCGCCTGTCCCTTTGTGTTTGAAAGTCTTAGATTAGATAGTACGTCATAGTGTTTATACTGCTCTTGTGGAGAAAACAGTTCTTTCAACCCTTGTGAGTTTGGGTTTATTCCACATGGCCAGTGTCTAACATTTCTATCTGTTTGCAGCCACAGGTAACTCAGTCTCAGCTGGCCAGCTGCTCTGTGGAGGTCTGTTTTCTACGGATTCTCTTTCAAACTGGTGTGCCGCTGTGGCCCTCGCCCATGCTCTGCAGGGGAACGCTACCCAGAAGGAGCAGCTGCTCAGGGTTCAGCTGGCCACGAGCATCGGCAACCCTCCGGTGTCCCTGCTACAGCAGTGCACCAACATCCTTTCCCAGGTGAGGGCCATGGGGCTGCTGAGAGCTGAGCTCAGGTTGTCCTGTCAGTGGCCCAGGGCAGGGAGAGGAGAGAAGGTTTCGTGGAGAGGAAGCAATAACTGTTCTTAAAGGAATAGTTCTGCCACATAGTTAGTTATAAGGACTTTATTATGACAAAAATACAAGTTCTTGGCACAGGTATATTTTGAGTTTTACTTTCTTCTTAAATTATCTGGGGTCCTTCCCGTCATTTTTCTCTTCTCGGTAAGTGACTTCAGATCAGTTGAGGAGAGAAAGTAAAATAAATGCACGTCGTAGTTATGTGCCTCCCTCTTTTCTCCTGAAGCAGTTGGTCATCTCCCCCCCCCAAAAAAAAAAAAAACCGTAGCAGTCCATTACACATACAGTATGTATAGTGTATACTTCCAGTGTCTGAGTTCCCACACACCCAGCAAGATAGAGACAAATATAGCTAAACGTGTGTGTTCCTTCAGCTGTCTCATGACAACAGGTGAAACATGGTGGCCAAGGCGCTTGGGCATGTCCCTTACTACGTGACTTGCCCACATGCACTTAGCCTTGCTTCTGAGCAGTTAAAGCCATGCTTTAGCACACTTTAAAGCCCGAGTCCTGAAGGAAACTTCAGCTATGGAGCAGCCATTGTTCTGTCCACCTGCTCTCTAGTGGAGGGTCCTGCCCACAGTACCGGGTGTGGTCTCCTGTGTGACTTCACCAGTACTGCACTTGCTCTGTGGGGAACCTTTTGTTGTCACTGTTACTCTCGGTCATGCTTACTAAACACCTGCTACCATTGAGCTGACCCCAGTTCTCAGGCCTTTCGGGAGCATTTTTACTAAAGAAATAGTATCATTATTCATAGAAGTTATAGGTGAAATCTTTAAAAATAACTGTAATGGGAAGAGAGTTGAATGCCATTTAAATTGGTTTATTTCCGTTGCCAACTTATCACTTGTCTCTTAGTGATTTAAAAAAAAAACTACAATTTTCAAATCATTACTTAATGCTTGATGCTCTCCTGGCACCGTTGAAAACAACTGTTTTCAAGCCAGTTGTGAAAACTGCCCACATTGCCACAGACGCACCTTACCTTTGTAATTGTAATGATTATGTAACTCGAAGGCCTAAGGTGGTGGTGTCTAACCCCTGTAAGTAATCACAACGCTATAAAATTAACCTTTATGTGCCATCTTTAGGTAGAAGACTAGAGCTTCACTGTCACTAAGTATCTATTGGCTTAGATTTGCAGAGACTAAGCATATTTGAGGGTTTTTCTGGACTTAGGTTACTTAAAGCAATGTTTGTGAATAATGTTTGGCGTATAATTTGCAGGGTGATAAGATCGACAGACGGGTATGTATACTTGATAAGTTGAGGCCTTTTCTTCTGACAGACGGGCTTCTTCTTGTCTTGGGTTTTGCAGTGGTTTTTAACAGCTTGTTTGAAGTCCGTTCTACTCACACTTCCATGTGTTGGCAAGTTTGTCTGTCACAGGGGCTCTCTAGTTTCCTCCTCTCACTCTTGGGCTGGGTACTAAGAACTGTGGAACAACTAAACCTGTGTGCCCGGGCTTCCTCCAGGGATGCTTGCCTGTCCTCCGAGTCCTCGGTTTGGGTTCTTTGTGTTCTTTCCCCCAAGCTTGGTTCTTTATTTCCCTTAAAAACAACTTCAAGGAAGTCAAGTTTAGGGATAAAAGCCTGTCTTTTAATCAGTGTGTGAAGGAGGAATGTGTGACTTTCTACTACTTACATTATTAAGTGTTCAGTAGTAAAATTTTTATAAGTATGATTTTAAATGAAGCAGTATGGATTATTCTGGGTATAATCTGTATGCTATAACTACCATATTGGTTTTGCTATGTTGGGTGGAGAGTATTATTTATGTTCAGTTTGGTTTAGTTCTTCTTTTGATAAAGTGTTTAACAAACAACCCAGAGTGTGTCTTCACACCCTTGTCTAGTCACGGTTTCCAGTGTGCAGTGTGGGAGCAGTGAAGGAGGTCCGGCTGGTGATGACACTCGGATGTGTGAGGACGACTTAGCATGCAGTTAGAACGCACTCACACTCACGTGTGACAACTGCTGCCGGCAGTTTCTGTTTCTTTGTTTCCTACATGGTTCTGGGGATCAAACTCAGGGCTTTGTATGTGCTAGGCAAGTTCTCTACCAGTGAGCCACAACCTCCAGCCCAGAATTTTTGATATTAGGATGTGTTTTGTAAGTATAAATCTTAATCACTTGAAAAGACAGGCATTATGTTTTCAATTAATTGGGTTTTTTTTAACCACTCATAACAAATTGTATTTTTATAATTTCATCAATGCTTTTATTCTTTGTTCTTAGAAGCTATTGCTAAAAATTAATCTGATTATAAGACACTAGAACTGCTTGTTTTTTTATTGGTTTTGAGACGGGGTCTCGTGTAAGCCAAGCTAGCCTTGAACTCACTATGTGGCTGAGGTTGGTCTTGAACACCTGACCTTCCTGCCTCTACCTCTCCAGTGCTAGGATTATAGGCAGCCTTACTATGTCCAACTTCTAGAACCTTATTTTCATGCAAAAACCTTAAAAGTTTTAAGTGCCAGCTTTTTGTTTATATAAAAATACAAAAATGTTCAACTTGAATGAACATGGCAGGGATAAGAAGGTTTATTTAGAAAATGTAGTTGGAAGAGCATAAGAGCTGATTTTAAAGAGTATCTGAGTTAACTTCAGATATTTCATTTGTGCCTGAGCGTGGGGGCACACACCTTTAATCCCAGCACTTTGGAGACAGACTCAGGAGGATCACTGTATGTGTGAGGCCAGCCTGGTACAGATAGCGAGTTCAGAGCAGCCAGAGATGCACATCAAGACCCTGTCTCAGATAGACAGACAGACAGAGACAGGGGTTGGTGAGATGCTCAGTGAGTAAAGTGCTTACCACACAAGCATGAGGCCTACGTTTTGATCCCCAGGACCGACATACAAACTAGGTGTGGGGGTGTGCACCTGTAACCCCAGTGCTGAGGGTTGGAGGCAGGTGGATGGCAGGGACTCTCTAGCCAACCAGTCTAGCCAAAAAGTTGAGCTGCAGGTCCAGAGAGAGGTTCGCTTGACTCAACAGATAATGTGGAGAAAATGCTAGAAGATTTGTAACATCCTCTGTGCACACATATGCCACATTGGTACATGTGTGCTCACTCACACTGCTCTCCCTCCCCACCTCTCCCTCTCCCCTTCCTTTCCTTCTCCTCCTCCACCCTCTCCCTTTCTCTCTCTCTCCTAAGAAACAAAAAACTTAAATATATGTATGTGTATTTATGGCTTTTCTTTCAGTCTTTCAAATCTGTGGTTTCTAATGTCTGAATCCTCAGAATGCCCTGAACAATACCTTCAGTCTCCTTTTGTTTTCAAATCTCCTCCATGGTTCACGTTCTGTTGGCTCTGGCAGGAGGTGTGCACTTGGTTTACATTTTCTAATCTCTGCCTATATGTGGAGCTTAAGTGTTGTCTTTTGATATGGCTTACGTGTGTGTGTGTGTGTGTGTGTGTGTGTGTGTGTGTGATATCTTTCTTTTTGACAAGTGCTCTTAACCACTGAACCATCTCTCTAGCCCTTGTTTTGAATTTTTAAAATCAGTCTTTATGGCATCTGCTTTATAAGCCATTCTTAGAAAGGCCATCTTTAAGGGTTCTAGGGTACTAAATTGTAAGTTCCTATCATCACTTCTCTGAGTGTTTCTTTCTACTCTTCCATTTTTCTGGATGAACTATATGCGATACAGACCCACTGATCTTTTTTAAGTTTTATTATTATCATCATCATGTGTGTGCATATACATGCATGTCTGCCTGCCTACTTTAACATGCATAGCATGGCATGGGTATGGAAGTCAGAGAACAACTGTTGTTGGTTTTTTTTTTTTTACTCTTACTCTTTATTCTTTGGGGGCCTGCCACCCAGCTCCCAAATAAACCATACAGAGGCTCATTCTTACTTATGAATGCCCGGCCTTAGCTTGGCTTGTTTCTAGCCAGCTTTTCTTAACTTATCCCATCTACCTTTTGCCTCTGGGCTTTTATCTTTCTCTATTCTATATACCTTTACTTCTTACTCCTTGGCTGACTGTGTAGCTGGATGGCTGGCCCCTGATGTTCTCTTCTCCTCCTTCTTTTCTTGCTCCTCAATCTTTCTTCCCAGATTTCTCTACCTATTTATTCTCTCTGCCTGCCAGCCCCACCACCTATCCTTTCTCCTCCTTAGCTGTTGGTGGTTCAGTTCTTTAGTAGACCATCAGGTGTTTTCGGCAGGCAAAGTAACACAGCTTCACAGAGTTAAACAAATGCAACAGAAAAGAATGCAACACATCTTTGCATCAATTAATATTCCACAACAGACAGCTCTTGGGAATTGGATCCTGGGGATTGAATAGGTTGTCAGGCTTGGCATTATGCATTTCTGCCTTAAAGTCTATCTCAACACACTGATGGTTGTATGGCACTTTTCCACACACTAAAATTCTCATTTGTACAAGTCCATTTCTGGACTTTGATTCTGTTGATTTCTCTCCATGATCTAGTATCACCTGATTGCTATTTTCACATTATCCTTAATTATTTCCACTAGTTTATTTTTCCATATGATGTTAAAAATCAGATTATTTAGTTCTACGAAAGTAAAATTCTTTGTGGACTTAGGGTATAGCTCAGTATTAGAGCCCATGCTTCGGATGGGTAAGGCCCTGAGTTCACTCTCTAGCACAAAAAGGAGGGAAGAATTCTGCCTTTTGGTATTTTTGTTTGAGTTATTCTTACATATGCAGAACTTCTCTATATGCAGTGTAGACGAATCTGTTGTCAACCAGTAGCTACTATAAGGAATTACAATCAAGGAGATTAGCAAAACCGCCATTACTCAATTGAGAATGCTGTTTTCAGCTGGCCAATTTCTGTGAATAACAGGAAGCTACAGTGTGAACAAAAGGAAAAATAACACATGTAAAAACTAAATTCATGTTGATACCTACTTGGAAGATCATTTAAAGTAGTTTGAAATTAATCAATATTAAATACACCTCAGAATAAATTATAAATAAATCAAAACCTCTAGGATTATGAGAATAATCTGGGTGGACTTGAAGAGGGACTAGAGAGATAGTTCAGTGGGTGTAAGCCCTTGTCGCCAAGCCTGAAGACCTGAGGTCAGTCACTGGGCCCCACAGGATGGAAGAAAAGAGCCAACTCCAGCAAACTGTCCTCTGACCTACGCGCGCATGTGCGCGCGTACACACACACACACACACACACACACACACACACACACACGCACTGTGACATACGTATATGTCCCACATACATATGTGTCCCACATACATATAAGTAAATAAATGTAGTATTTTAAATCTAAAAAGAACATATGAAAAGCATAGCAATAGTTAAATTTAAGTTCATTAATATTCCTTGAATAATTATAATTTGGATACTTCTGTAAATTCTCCCAAAACGATGCATTATTATGCTAGTTTTGATTATTTTATTTCAGATTTTGTTCTTTAAAAAGAAAAATAAGGCTTTAGTAGTATAAATGGGCAGTGGCAATGTTATAAATAACATTATACGTGGAGATCTAAGTGTATTGTATTAAAAATTTAAAAACCATAATCTTGTTGGACACAAGAATTTTAATATTATTTTCCTGATCTTGTCAACAGCACAGTGGGTATGTTCAGGGCATTCTTGGTGTGGTGAACTGTCTCCCTTGGTTAGGTCTTGGTGTGGTGAACTGTCTCCCTTGGTTAGGTCTTGGTG
>CABHPR010146979.1:1464-46255 GCA_902168415.1 Peromyscus melanophrys
ATATATATATACATTTTAAACTTTGTTAAGATATGAATGGTCATATAGAGTACTAACTAATTCTAGAAAAAAGGCTTCAATTAGCTGCATATATGTCTTTGTGTTCGAGTCTCTTATCAGTTTTCTGCAGGAATTCACGGCCAGGCCTAACATCAACTGAAGTCTCCAGAAAAACGATGGGGTCCCACAACAACAGCAATTCCACGTGGACAATAATAACATCACTAAGCTGACAAATATCATCTACTGATCAGCTTTGAACTACAAAGTGCTCAGAACAATTTTGAGAGGGCTAGCTGAGATGATCCAGTCTCAAAGACTACTTGAATAAGGACTTGACATAAATCTTGAACTTTGGTATTATACACAGACTGTATAATGAAGGATATAGTTACTTTTCCTAGAATTTGACAATTAACCTAAAATTTTTCTTTTCAGAACAAAGATACCTTTGCCCATACCCAGCAGGAAGCAATTTTAAGAATACGACGCCCACATTCCCGAAGAGGTTGTCTGGGGTAGGTGGTTTTTTGGTCTTTTAATGGGTTTTGGGTCTGGGATAATTTTCATTGTTTAGAGGGGTTGGTTACAAGTTGTTATCAAGGGTTAGGAAAAGGTCTAAGCAAAGGAGGTTAGATTTAAGGTTCTTGTTTTTAAAAAAAAAGAGAGAAAGAAAGAAAAGAAAGAGACAATTACTATTTTTAAATACTTTACATTGGATTGGATTGTTTTATATTATATACAAATTATATATATTGAAATTGATATTGTTAGAAAATGCTATACATATATTTCTAATTGTACTTATACCATTCATTTAACAAAATAATGCAAATTGCTGATTCTTGAATGTTATTATTACCAACTATTAGGATATAAAGAAATGAAAGTTAGTAGTTAGACATTACAATTGAACTTGTAGTCATATTGGGTATATTTTCAAAATTGAGCAGATATATTTTAGATAGACAGGTCATCTTCAAACCCTTCAGAGATCTACAGAATATGGCATTTAAAATGTTTCAATAACTTAGAAAACTTTTCTTTTTGTTATGACTATGAGACATGCTGGCTCCTGGCAGTACCAATCTACTTCAGAGAGAATATGAGCATTGAAGAAACTGCATATGGAGTTAACTTTCATTGTGGCAAAAGTTAGCCACTGGACAACAAAGTATCCTCAAATCAACTGCTGACAACAGGACAAAATGGACAGACAGGACACGAAACGAAGGACTACTGATTCTTGCCAAAACAAGTGTGGTTATGGCTTTATCAAAAGGCATCTTCTGAGGCCAGGACAATATGGCACCATCCCTGAAGTGGCCTTTGCAATCTGGAAAAGGTACAGTGCCCTTTTCTTTGAAGGCAGCTGAACAGGCAGTGAGCCGATGGCTTCTGATGTGCAATGGAACAGCAGCTGAAACAGTTATTCTTGAAGAGTAACTAACGTCATGCCTCTCAATAGCAGACTGGCATTTAATAGAGGGATGTGGAGAAGAACGGGATGCTGAGATGAAGCCACACATACACGGTCAAGAAGAATGGACAGCTGAATTAAAAAACCATCAACAATTTCCAGAATTTAAAATCCTGAATCAGGACATGACACTAGTGGAATTCAGGTGTTTCTGGTACATAGACTGCTCTCACCCAAGGTGGGGTTGAACTGTTGACCTTGTGTACGTCCTACTTCACAAATGAGTCTGTCGGATACCCTAAGCCTATAGGCTGAAGATGATGCCCCAACACTGCGGAGAAACCTCAGGTGACTGTCCAGGTGGCTGGCTGTTTCTATCAACTCACAATTTTTTTGGAAGCTGCTTGCATGCACTTCCTGTTTTTATTTTTGTTAGATAATATTATTTCCTTCTTGGGTCTCTGAGGGAGTTGAAGATTAATTAGTTATAGCTGAAGATTAGTTAGTTATAGTTGAAGATTAGTTAGGATAGAAAGGAATTAGGTACATTTTGGACTTACCAAAATAGGATTATGGAATTATTGTCTCTGAATTTGTCAAATACAAATGGACTAGACATTGTTTAGGTATTCACCACTTGTATATATTGTATATAGTTATTGTACTTTTGTATATAGTTTTTCTTATATTAGGTACAACTTTCTTTTTTTTCTCTTTTTATTAAATTAGAAAAGGGGAAATATAGTGGTATTTTATTTGTGCTGAAATGTGATTTTATTTGTATGTTAATAAATAAATTTGCCTAGGGGTCAGAGCTATTAGCAAGCCATAGGGAAAGCCAGGGCGGTGGTGGCGCATGCCTTTAATCCCAGCACTCGGCAGGCAAAACTAAGTAGATCTCTGTGTGTTCAAGGATACTGCCGTCATTGGAGACACATGCTCCAATGTGTGTCTGGAGGTCTGTACAGATAGGCAGTGACAAGGCAGTCACGTAGTTGGGTTTACAACCAATGAGAAGGCAGAACAGAACTCTATTTAAAGGCGAACGCACAGGAAGTAGTTCCTTTTCAGAGAGGTCTCTTGGCGGGAGAGGCTAGCTGGTGGAAAGCGGGTAAGGCTCTTAGCTCTGACCTCTTGGGCTTTTATCTTTACATTGGCTCTGGGTTTCTTATTTAATAAGACGGTTGGTTACATCTATAGGCAATGTTCGAGAGACAGCCCGAACTGACCCACTCTGGTGATGGGATGGCCAAACACCCTAATTGTCGAGCTAGAAACCCCATCCAATGACTGAGGGATCTGGAAGCAGAGATCCATGGCTAGGCCCCGGGTGGAGCTCCGGGAGTCCAATTAGCAAGAAAGAGGAGGGTCTATATGAGCGAGAATTGTTGAGACCAAGGTTGAATAAAGCACAGGGACAAATAGCCAAATGAATGGAAACACATGAACTATGAACCAATGGCTGAGGGGCCCCCAACTGGATCAGGCCCTCTGAATGGGTGAGACAGTTGATTGACTTGAACTGTTTGGGAAGCATCCAGGCAGTGGGACCGGGTCCTGTGCTCATTGCATGAGTTGGCTCTTTGAAACCTGGGGCTTATGCAGGGTCCCTTGGCTCAGCCTGGGAGGAGGGGACTGGCCCTGCCTGGACTGAGTCTACCATGTTGATCTCAGTCCTCGGGGGAGGCTTTTCCCTGGAAGAGGTGGGAATGGGGGATGTGCTGGGGGGAATGGGAGGGTGTGGGAGGGGGGAGAACAAGGGAATCCGTGGCTGATATGTAGAACTGAATGGTATTGTAAAATAAAATAAAATAAAATAAAATGTTGAATTACTAGTTCAAAATACCGGGAAAATTATACTTTTGTTTCCACAGGAAAAATAAAAATTTACATGGGTTTTGGTCATTTGAGTTCCATGGGTTACAAATACTTGCCATCATTTAAGAGAATTGGTTTCAAATTATTGTTGGTTAAGATAAAAGTTTAAATAAATGATATTTTTGGTTTAAGGAAACAGTTTAATAGGAAAAAATTTAAAGGCTTAAACATGTCATGAGGGTTTGAGTATGTGATATTTTGGGTCTAAGCAAGTGGTTTGAGGTACAAAAATATGAAACTTTAAAGTCTAACTTTACAGTTTAAGTAAGTTGTGGTGTTTAAATACAATTAAAGTTTATGTAGGGTCTAAGATGTAAAGGTTTTAGGTATAAAAATATAAAAAAAAGTTTAAAAAAGTATATATAATACAAGTTATTAAAATTTATAAAAACAAGTTATAAAGGACTGAGGATAAAAGGACTTAAATAATGATTAAAAAAGTTACTTGAGGTAAATAAAAAAATAAAACATGTTTCAGATTTTTTTTTTTTTAAAAAAAGGTATACCGTGGGTGAGATGAGAAAACCCATAAACAAAAATACAAAATGTTGGCCTAGGTCATCCAACTGGCCTTGGTGATTGCCTGGGCTCCCTTGCCCCATGGGGCTCAAGGATCATCAGGTCCTTGGAGGGTCATTGGTCAGTTGACTGTCCCTGTGCACTTTGTGGCATGGGGATATCAAACACAGACCAGTTCACCACCAATCTTCTAGGCCTAGCCACGGACGACTGAAGGGGCCTGGGTTTCCCTTGCTTGACCCAGCCACTGTCATCATTGACATGGAACCTTGGGTAGTCACTAGGGTATCAGAGCAGCCCATCTCCTTTTTCTTAGACACTGGAGCCATATACTTGGTCCTCAGGGAGTTTTAGGGACCAACTCTTCTTGTCTCCCTATTGGTGGGGTAGGAGACAGCTGTAGCTGAAAGTTTTCTTGTGTTCTGCTTGGCCCATGGTCAGGACAAATCTCTCTCACCCACTGGTCCCCCAGCCACTCAGACCCAAATAAACATAAACAGGCTTATATTATTTTTAAACTATGGCCATGTCAGGCTTCTTGCTATCTAGTTCTTATGTCTTAAATTAACCCATCTCTGTAAATCTATACTTTGCCACGTGGCTTATGGCTTACCAGTACTTTTACCTACCTCATCAGACCCTATCACTCAATTGCATTTTCAGGGATATTCCTCTCACTCATTCATTTTTGATTGTGCCAACTTGTCCTGTACCCTTACTGGGAAGGATCTTTTAGACAAAATGGGATCTTCTATTTCTTTTGCTCCACTCATTCATCTGACCCTAGACTCACCAGCAGCCCCTCTCCTCCTCCTAGCCACTCACCCTACCATCGCCAACATGCCATTTCCTCTGCCAGCTTCCCAGGTGGACCCCCAAGCCTAGGATACACAGAACCCCTCTGTTAGTAGACACCATTCCCCCATTGTCATCCAATTACAGGACCCTACCCAGCATATCACCAAAGCTCAGTACTCACTCTCACTCCAGAGCCTTAGGGTACTTAAACCTACCATCTCTGATCTTCTAAGAAAACTACTTTATCCCTACATCTTTTCCTTTTACATTCCTATACTTGCAGTTAAGAAAACTTAGGAGACCTACTGCCTGATTCAAGACCTCCAGCTCATTAATTCTGCAGTGTTCTGTGTTCTATTCTGTGGTGCCTAGATGTTATATATTCCTCTCTACTATCCCTTCAGGAACCTCCCATTTCTCAGTTCTGGATTTCAAGGATGCATTCTTCTCTATCTCAGTACTCAGTCTCAAAATATCTTTGCTTTCACCTGGACTGACCCTGACACTCATCTCTCCACACAGCTCACTAGGACTGTCCTACCCCAGGAGTTCAGGGACAGCCCATATTTATTTGGCCCAGCCTTAACTTCTGACCTATTCTCTTTATCTCTCCCCAAATCTAAACTCATAAAATATGTGGATGACATTCTCCTTTGTAGTCTATCCCTACAAATTAGCCAGACTAACACCTCTATTCTTCTAAATTTCTTGTCCATCTGGGCCTATAGAGTCTCACCTTCCAAGGTCCAACTGTCCACTGCTCAGGTCACCTTCTTGGGACTAAACATTACCCCAACTAACAAAGTCATTACTTTGGATAGAAAGCACCCAATCCGGTCTCTTGCAGTCCCTTATAATAGTGGAAAGTTTATCATTCCTAGGAATAGCTGGCTTTTTATATCTCTGGATCCCTTCCTTCTCCCTCCTTGCTTGCCCTTTATATGAGGCAGCCCTTGGCCCCCAACATGAACCCCTCATCAATCCCATTATTAAGTCCTTTCAGAAGCTCCAACAGACTCTCCTCCAGGCTCCAGCCCTTTATCTCCCAGACCTTACATGCCACTTCTCCATCTATGTAACAGAAAAAGAGGGATATGTCAGTTGGTGTCCTAGGCCACCAGCTGCACTTGTAGTATATCTGTCAAAAAAAAAAAACTATACCTTTCCACCCAGGGATGTGTACCCTTCATGTATGCTTTAGCAGCTGCTGTGGTCCTCATTCAAGAATCAAGGAAACCACCACTCTCTTGTCACCCCACAACCTGTTCCATCTCTTAACTTATAAATGTTTACAAACTACCTCCTTCCTGGGTTCTTTCTCTCCAGAAGGCACTAATATAAGATGCCACACATACTTTCCAATCTTGCTGACCCCTCAATATCTGAAAGCTTCTCCAGTGACCCAATATTGACTACTCCTCATTTTATTCTTGTATTGAAACCCTATAAGAACTACTTACTGCCCCATCATTCACACATAGAGGAGGGTACATTTCCTCAGGCCACCTGTAACAGGTACATAGATGTAGCTGCTTTTTACATGATGATACCCACAAAGCAGGTTATGCCATACTGTTAGATACTGGGGTGGTTGAATCACAGGCACTCCTGGCCCACACTACTAACTAAAAGACTGAATGATAACTCTCACTTGTGCCTTCCAGTTGGCAAAATGACAATCCATAAGCATTTACACAGAGTCTAAATATGCTGTTCATATTCTCTTGTCCCATGTTGCCATCTGGAAAGGATGCGGGCTCCTTACATCAAAAGGAGGATCTATAACCAATTCAGGTCAAATTATGGCCATGCTGAAAGCCTCCCATGTCCTCAAAGCCATAGGAATTATTAACTGCCAGTCTCATCAGATAGACCACTCTATCATATCCAAGGGATAAAACCGAGCTGATGAAGCAGCTAGAGCAGCAGCCCTCCAACGACCAGACTCACCTCACCTACCACAGGGAAAACATACACTACAACCCACTTCCCCACAGTCACCTCCTGACACTGACAAACTGTCCTGTCTACACTAGTTCTTTCATTCTAATAGCCAGGCTCTGTCTCATTTTGCCAAGTTTCACCCCCAGCTGACCCCTGAGAACTTGCATTTCCTAGGAACTATTACTGCCTCCTGTAAAACTTCTCAGATGTCAGACCCTAATTTCAAATATCATAGTCCCCCTTTTTCTACCTACTAGGCCATGGGCTCCATCCTGGGGACTAACTGGCAACTTGACTTTACTCATATGCCTATAGTCAGACAGGGTAAGTGTCTCCTGGTTCTAGTGGATGCATTCTCAGACTTGGTGGAGGCATTCCCACTAATAACAAAAGGGCTCAGGCAGTCTCTGACCTCCTTCTTAGGTAGATTATGCCCTGATTTGGAATTTCTGGCTCCCTCCAGTCAGACAATGGTCTTGAATTCACCTCTTAGATGTCCCAAACCCTATCTAAAGCTCTTAGTATCCTTTTACATTTTCATATCCCATATCACCCTCAGCCCTCAGGAAAGACAGAACAAACTAATTGCTCCTTAAAACACTTTCTTATTAAAATGTCACATGAACTTAACCTGGACTGGGTAAAGTTCCTGCCTCTAGTTCTTTTCAGACTCCTGGCTCTCCCCAAGTGACCTCTTTCAACTGCCCATTTGAACTTATATATGGGAGGCCAATTCTAACCCCCATCTCCCATCCAAACCCTGACCTCTCCATGATTATCTGATCACTCTCCTACTCTGTCATATCTAGTCTCTTCTATGAAACTTTACTGACTACTCCTTACCCAGCCATGTGCCAAACCCTGTCTACCACCAATCAACATAGGGGATCAGGGTCTTCTCTCTCCTCCACACCAATGCCCCTCACCCCTTTCCCCTAAATTGCAAGGCCTCTTCATTGTAATTCTTGTAACGCCCACCCCCCCACAGCTGCTAAGCTTGAGGGTCTTCCTAATTGGCTTCACTTATCCTACCTCAAACCTCACTTCAAGATAATCTTTCTTCATACACAGAAACCTGAACAGGACCCTGTTCTCTTAAGTTCCAGAGGACACGAAGATCAACTGCCTTGTCTCCAGTTCCAGGATAATGAGGTTTTACCCCACAACTGTAGTCAACCTTACTGGACTGGAAACCCATATGCTTTCCTTTCTGACCCCTCTCCATTTTCTCCTGTCTCTACTAATCATACCTTGCTTCATCAATTTCCTCAATAGCCCATCTAGAATAATGATACTTGGAAAAGCAAGAACAAGACAATCCCCCAAATAGACAATGGTAAGAAATAATAGAACTCAGAGGGGAAATAAACAAAATAGAAACAATGAAAACAATGTAAAGAATCAGTATCTGTAATAGCTGCTTTTTGTGAAGAGAAACAAAATTGGTAAACACTTTGCCCAACTAACCAAAACAAAGAGAGGATTCAAATGAAAAGAGTCAGAAATAAAGAGGAAAACATTACAATATATGCCAAATAAAGTGCCAGTATTAAAGGGAAATAGTTTACAAACATGTACTCCATGAAGATCAAAAATCAAAGAAGTGAATTTTTTGTCTAGATTTAAACAAACCACCAAAGTTAAACTGAAAAGAAGCCAGCAACTTAAACATACCCATAACAAATGAGGTTTTGACATAGTAATAAAATCTTTCCAGCTAAGAAAAGTCTAGAGCCAGATGGATTCACAGAAAAATTCTATCAAACCTTTAAAGAAGAGTTATATTCAGTCTTTCTTATGTTTTAAAAATAGAAACACAAGGAGCACTCTTTCTATGAAGCCACAATCTTTCTAACACCCAAATCAGGAAATGACACAACAACAAAAAGAAAACTATAAGCTAATATCTCTAAAGAACCTAGAAAAAATACGGAATAAAATAATTGCAAACTGAGTACAGACATCTATCCAAAAGATATACATCATGACCAAGTTGGATTTATCCCTGAAATGCAGGTATGGTTCAGTATACACATGTAAATAAATAAATAAATCACATAAGTGGACTTAAAGACAAAATTTACATGCTCATTTCATTAAATGCAGTAAAAGTCTTTGACAAAATTCCAACATGTGTTTACGATAAAAAGTTTCAGACAATGTAGGGTTACATGGAATATGCCTTAACATAATAAAAGCTATATATAAGAAACCTACAGCCAATATCATCACAAACAGAGAAAAGCTAGAAGCAATTGAACTGAAATCAGTAACAAAATAGGGTTATCCACTATCCTCACTCTATTTCAACAGTATGTAGGAAATATTAGATGCAGCTGGGCGGTGGTGGTGCATGTATTTAATTTCAGCACTCAGGAGGCAGAGGCAGGCAGATCTCTATGAGTTCAAGGCCAGCCTGGGCTATAGGATGAGTTCCAGGAAAGGTGCAAAGCTGTTCAGAGAAACCCTGTCTTGAAAAACAAAAACAAACAAACAAACAAAAAACAAAACAAAACACAAAAAGGTGGAAATATTAGATTCAGCAATAAGGCAAGATAAAGAAATAAAAAATATTCAAATAGGGAAAGAAAAAAATCAAACTATTCCTACATACATGTAATATGATACTATAATATTAAAAGTCAACAAATTTCTGCTAGGAACTATAAACAAATTTAGCAGTTTGGTAGAATGTAGGATAATCTTGCACAAATCAATAGCTTTTGATACATCTACAACAAACACACTGAGAAGGAGATCATGGACACACTCCCATTAACTATAACCTCAAAGAAAATTAAATATCTAGGAATAAGCCTAACCAAAGAAGTGAAGGACCTCTACATAAGAACTTTAAACCTCCAATGAAAGACATAAAGATACAAGAAAATGAGAAGACATCCCATGGTTGTGCATTGGAAAATTAACTTTGAAAAATGATCACTCTCTCAAATACTATTTTCAGATTCAATACAATTTAAAACAATATCTGTATCTCATCCTTTTTTATTGTTTTTTTGTGTTTGTTTTTATTTTTTTTATTTTTTTGGTTTTTCAAGATATTCAATACTCAGGATTATTTTAGGTATTCAGTATTTTTTGTTCTATATGAATTTAAACATAGGTTTTTTTTTAGGTATTCAGTATTTTTTGTTCTATATGAATTTAAACATAGGTTTTTTAGCAGGATTTCCAATATGCCAAACATGACCAATAAATATATGCTGAACAAGGATGAACCAACAGAGGTTGGTTTCTCTGTGTAGTGTTGACCCCTATCCTGGCACTCACTCCAGGCTGGCCTCCAATTCACAGAGATTCACCTGGCTCTGCCTCCCGAGTGCTGGGATTAAAGGCATGTGCCACTACACCTGGCCTGTTTGTTGTTTTTTGAGACAGGGTTTCTCTGTGTAGCCCTGGGTGTCCAGGAACTTGCTCTGCAGACCAGGCTGCCTCAAAGTCAGAGATTCACCTGTCTTTGTTTCCCAAGTGCTGGGATCAAAGGCATGTGCCACCACTGCCCAGCAGTCCCATCTCATTCCTCACATAAAGAAAAAAAAACTATGTTTAAATTCATATAGAACAAAAAATACTGAATACCTAAAATAATCCTGAGCAAAACAGGACAAAATAAACAAATAAAAACAAAGCAATAACAAAATGCTAGAGGGGTTACCATTCTGAATCTTAAGATATATTACAGAACCATAGTAATAAAAATAATATGGCATTGGCAGGAAACAAAAAAGTAGACCAATGGGACAAAATCAAAGAAGCAAACATGAATAAATATAACTTCAGCAACATAATATTTGACAAAGATGCCTAGAAAATACGCTGGACCCCCCTCTCACGTTCCCCCTATCACAGCACTTGGATTCTGCTGTTTGCTTTACCATCTTCACACCTTCTTCTGTATTCTCCTTCCTGATTCCTAAGGAAAACTCCACTTCACAGTTCCCTTTATCAGATTGCTGTGGACTTGCTCTTTAGCTCATTGATTATTTTGCTGTTTTAAAGCTTTCTGGTTTCATGATGTTCCAATTATAAATTGTTTTTCTTAGTTCTTGTGAATATGGAGTCCTTTTAAGGAAGTCCTTTCATAGACCTATATTTTGTATATTATGTTTCCTTCTAGCACTTTCAGAGTTTTAGGTTTATATTTAGGCCCAATTTGGCATGTAAATTGGTGACATCCTTGTTCAGCATATATTTATTGGTCATGTTTGGCATATTGGAAATCCTGCTAACTTCTCAGTACTAGTAAAGCCATGGTTATTGGAGGATTGTGCTGATGTAGTAAAATGTAAAACTAATTTGCTACATCAGCACAATCCCTAACAATAATCTATAAACATTTATTCTTATACCACCAGATAAGTGTATTCTTCACCTCTGATCCAGGAAACTTCTCTTTACGACCAACAAAGACCACCACAGAAAAGCACAATCTATCAAAATGCAGAGTTTTGGAGTCCAGTTGCAATGAATACATCTACAAAACACTCCACCACCTAGGCTCAGGGATCATTGAAGAAGAGGAAGTGGAAACATTTTAAGAGGCAGAGGATCAGAGACTTTGCTGTGAGAATGTGTCTCCTAGTAACGTCAGAGCTACACATCCATAAAATTTCACTAACATGATGCTTCTTCCATGATGCTGTGTTTAGTTCCCATGATTGTAAAAGCTTTGCTTTTATGTGCAGCT
This sequence comes from Peromyscus melanophrys, assembly GCA_902168415.1. NCBI lineage: Eukaryota > Metazoa > Chordata > Mammalia > Rodentia > Cricetidae > Peromyscus > Peromyscus melanophrys. The sequence continues at coordinate 12,732 of CABHPR010146979.1, forward strand.
CCTCAGGTTTTTGACTGTGACACATATTCTGTGTGTTTGTGTCTGTGTAGCCACCACAGTGTTTCTTTTTACTTAGTTATGACATCCTTGAAGGAACATAAATGTCACCTCTGTTGCCCTTATTCCAAGCACAGGTTTTTTTTTTTTTTTTTTTTTTTTTTGGTTTATTGAGACAGGTTTTCTCTGTGTAGTTTTGGATCTCACTCTGTGGAGCAGGCTGGCCTCAAACTCACAGAGATCCTCCTGGCTCTGCCTCCCGGGTGCTGGGATTAAAGGTGTGCACCACCACCTCCTGGCCCCAGCAAAATTTTTATAATCTTCAACCTGTAACTATAGAAGTAAAACTCTTATCCATGTCCTATATCTGGCTTCTGCTTCACGTGATAATTATGTGATTCATAATCCTCCTATTATCTCCTATTCTTCCTTCCAAATGTTCCAATAGTCCTTTGTTAAAGTAAAAATTTCTCGCTGGGCAGTAGGGGCACATGCCTTTAATCCCAGCACTCTGGAGGCAGAACCAGGTGGATCTCTGTGAGTTCGAGGCCAGCCTGATCTACAGAGCTAGATACATGACAAGCACCAAAACTACACAGAAATACTAAAATAAAAAAAAAACCAAGAAAAAAAAGAGTAATAATTTCTCTCAATACAATTGATGCCTGGGGAATCCATTTTTCATATTCGTCTTATTCACTTCCTTATTCACTTGTGGGAGGTGAATCTTTCTGGAGTTGTTTTTTCTCTTATTGGGTAATTGTTCTTCTCACAACAGGTCTTCCAAGAATATCTCTTTCTGCTTCTGAGTCTTGCCTATCTCTAATCCATTCTAAGTAAATACTGTTGCTTTCCAAGTTTGTCATATTGAGTGTTTACTACATAGTCAAGAAATACATCACATTTTATCTTTATCTGATTCTTTTCATAAAATTTGTGGACTTCAGAAATGTGTATTGTGGAATTTTTTAACCAGAATTCTTTTATCTTGACCTAAAATTTACTAGAATATATATCTGCAAAGATTATTCAGTCTTTCTTTTTCTTTGTTTCATTTTCTACTGATAACCAAGTACTTAAAGGCATCTTCTGTTTCAAAATTTAAAAAATGCAATTTATTGAGATATTGTTATTAAGTATGTCTCAAATTTAAGAAAGAAAACAAATGTAAACCTTCAATAGACCAGTATTCCCAAGTAAGGAGATGTGCTAAACCTGATTAGAGTTTACTGAAGGAATTATGTGTATTCCTAGAGACAGTTAATGGTTTACTATGTATGTCTGTAGGTCTGTGAGTTCAAGAAATCAACTGTAGGGGTACACAGAGCCCAGTCTGTACAGACAAAAACCAAAACCAAAATATAGAAATTCCCCATTTGGTAATCAGACTCTGAATTCTTGGACCCAGACCCAAAGTTTTGTTATGTCTTAAATAAACATTTGTAGCCTAATATCCAATGACCATTGGCACTTGACCCCAGGTAGCAAGTTTCCAGTAATACCTGGTGATTTCAAATTCACTTCTTAAGATAGTAAAGCATTGGCTAGTATTCATAGAACTATGAGATAAGACTAAATAACCTTCCACTTTAACTGCTGTTGAAGAAATCCATCCACTCTTGACTACATGATCCCTTTTTGGGGAGATTCCCCACTCTTGACAGGTCTCATTGTTGGGCTCCGACCCCCATTCCTTGAGTAGCTGTTGCCTTGCTTGCTTACCTTGATCAGATGTCCTCCCTGTAATAATTCCCTGCAGGTTTCCTTCCTCTTAAAACAGCTTACTGTAGGTTCCTTGTTTTTGTATCCTGCATTTGGTGTAAACAGCTAGGAAGCAAGAATGTAAAACATCTGTAGCGAACTTCTGTCCTCTGCCCTTCTCCCACTGTGATGTAAGTCTGAATTTAAGGCCTCTTCCCTCCTTCAATAAATGGCAATAGGCATTCTACTGAGACAAATGACCTGCTGTCTAGTCTCTGTTTTTAATCCTCAGCCCCCCACTCGGACATGGTGAACAGGTGGTAGCGCAGGGCACTAAACTCATGCTGCTACATCTCATTGAATTTAAAAAACATTTTGTTTCTGTCTATGGCTCTATTTTCAGGAAATTCATTTAGAGCCCACATGTTACTTGTCTTTCAAGGTCATCCAAAGACAGCACAGGTCCTGGGTACCTCCTGCCTAATATTGAAAATGGAATAAGACAATTAATTTGGTAGCTCTGGAACCACCTGTGTAGACTAATAGGAAACACAATTGTGGGAAGATTGTGAGGAAAGCCACTATTTGGAATTGACTACTGAATTCTCAATCTGTACACAAGACAGTGATATGTCCAGGGTTTTCTATTTTTTTTTGTACACTCAGTACTACATCTTTTTCAATACTATATCCCTATAAGAAATACTGTTTTCATCCAATATGCTTCTGAAATTATTCTCTTCACATATACACAATCACTAACCCACTGTTCATGTCTCTCCATTTCCTTTTGTGGGTGACTTGATTAAAACTCATTTATTTAAAGCCTTGTTTGAAAGCAAATTCTAAGGTATCATAATATCTTACCAGTTTTCTTTTTCAGCCTATTTATTTATTTTTAGTCAAAAGTATACATAGCATCTATATCCTTAAAAGAGGCCATGAATACAATGCCGATCATAAACTAGCTTCACTCTTGGATGCGTTATCAGAGGCTCATCCTATAAGGTGCTTGCATGGAACACTCTTATCACAGACACTACCTTGTCTATTGGTCTGATAGAAACTTCATCCAGGCTCATATGTCTTCTCCTCAATATAAAGGGGTGTGCACTGTTTTTGTTTGTTTGTGTGTTGAAAATATACCTTTTTACATATAATATATTTTGATTATGGTTTCCCCTCCTCCAATTCCTCCCAGACCCTCCACACCTCCCCAGCCACCAAATCCACATTCTTTCTTTCTTTTATTTAAATAAAAACAGGGATCTAAAATTAATAATAAAATAAAAATATAATTAAAAGCACAGGGTGGATGGGGATGCAAACTTGAGGGATTGGGTTTGGGGGGGGTGAATGGATGGGGAGATAACTGAAAGAGATGACTGGAAAAGTGGGGACATTTCAAGATCAGGTAGAAACACGATGCAAGGGAAACTCCCACAACCCTCCCTAAAACTTTTAGGAATAGTGGATCCATAGTCTGAATTAGCCATCTCCTTTGATTAGGTTGGTAACTACCAATATTGTCATCAGAGAGCCTTCATCTAGTAACTGATGGAAACAGATGCAGAGACCCACAGCCAAACATTAGGCCGAACTTAATGAATCTGCTGAAGAGAGGGAACAAGGATTGTAGGAGTCAGAGGGGTCAAGCACATCACAACAAAACCCAAATAAACAACTAACCTGTCTCATAGGAACTCAGAGTTCAAACAACAACCAGAGAGTCTGCAAAGGACTAACCTAGGCCCTCTACATATAAGTGACAGTTATGTATCTTGGTCTACTTGTGAGACTCCTAACAAAGGGAGCAAGGACTGTCCCTAACGCTTTGACTGTTACCTATTCTTCATACTGGATTGCCTTGCACAGCCTTAATATAAGGGAAGGTGCTTAGTATTACTGCAACTTGATATGCCATGCTTTGCAGATAACCATGGGAGGCCTGCCCCTTTCTGTACAGAAATAAAGGAGGAGTGAATGGGGGTCAAAGGGGAGATGGGGGAGGAAATGGGAGGAGATAAGGGAGAGAAGGTGGGAGGGAAAACTGCAGTCAGGATATAAAATAGATAGATAGATAGATAGATAGATAGATAGATAGATAGATAGATAGATAGAAAGAGATAGAGAGATAGAGAAATAAAAAAATAATAAAAGAACAAGCCAGAATAGGACAAAACAAACAAAAAGAAAAGAACAAAAGTAAGCAACAGAAACACATATATTTTTAACAGGCCCTGACAATGCATTATGAAAAAATGAACCTTAAAAATTTTCATCAAATACATTTTGTTTTGACCATCTTTCACTGGGCATGGGGCCTGGGCTTAAGAGTGGTTTGTATGCTCTGTGAGACTACACTGGAGAAATCAAAATGTTCATTTGCAAGTGTTAGCAGTTGGAGATAGCTTCTAGGTTACACATTGGTGCTTCTTTCCACTTTCTCTCTCAGTGTTAGGTGCTTACCGGGTCCAGAGTTGTACAGGTACTGTGCATGTTGCCACAGTCTCTGTAAGTTCATATGTGTGTCAGTCTTGCTGTGTTTAGAAGGACTTGATTCTTCGGTGTTCTCCATCCTTTCTGGCTCTGAAAATCTTTCTGCCTCTACTTTCAGAGGGTTCTTTGAGCCCTGAGCATAGACATTTGATGGAGACATCCCATATAGTACTGAATCTTCCAAGGACTCTCAATCTCTGCTCATTATCTATCTGTGGGTCTTCGTATTTGGTACCATGTACCTCAAGAATAAGCTTTTCTGATGAGAGCTGAGCAAGGCACTCATCTATGAGTATAGCAGAATATCATTAGGCATAATTTTGTTGCTATGTTGCTTTAGCAGAAGAGTAGTACTTGTTTTTCCTGAGGTCCTTGGCCTATCTAGTCTTAGGTTCTTGGCTGCACAACCAGTGTCAGGGATGGATTTCATCTCATGGAATGGGTCTTAAATCCAGTCAGATGTCGGTTGCTTACTCCCACAAGATTTGTGCCACTATTGAACTTGTTCATCTTGGAGGCAGGTCACAATCATAGATCAAAGTGTTTGTATCGGGGTTCTGGTTTACTTTTCTCATTTGGTAGCCTGCAGAGTATCTTCCAGTACTATGCATACTAGTCAACAGGGCTAAAACCTAGTCTTCTCCATGTTCAATGAGTTGTATTGGTGCTCTTTCTAGTATTGGGGCCTTACCAACAGTTTGTGGGGAAACAACCAATAGCCTTGGCAAAAGCCTTTGTGATTTGAGCATTCCCAAGAGCCCCTTTGACCAACAACTAAACTAAATATAACCCATCTCCAGAACTGGAGGCTTCATTTTGTGACAAGAGATTTTTTTCAAATGGGGCTTTGTCTCTCCATTATATAGCAACTCCATCTAGATTCTGTTTACATATTAGGAAGTTTATATTATAATAGCTTTTCACAGGGTCTGTCAAATTGCCCTTAGTTTTAGTATTCCCATCCCTTATTCCCTCTACTAATTACTCTTCTCACCCTCTCCCCATTTGATCCCATTCTAGTCCCTCTCCTCCATCCATAACTATCTGTTCTATTTTCTTTCTAAGGGAGATCCTCCCTTCACCACTAATTCCTTACTCTATACATAATCCCTATGGATATATGAATGTTATTATTAAACTTTGTTAAGATATGAATGGTCATATAGAGTACTAACTAATTCTAGAAAAAAAGGCTTCAACTAGCTGCATATATATGTCTTTGTGTTCGAGTCTCTTACCAGTTTTCTGCAGGAAATCACGGCCAGGCCTAACATCAACTGAAGTCTCCAGGAAGAAGATGGGGTCCCACAACAACAAAAATTCCACATGGACAATAATAATATCACTAAGCTGACAAACATCATTTACAGATCAGCTTTGAACTACAAAGTGCTTAGAGCAATTTTGACAAGGCTAGCTGAGATGATCCAGTTTCAAAGATTACTTGAATAAGGACTTGAGATAAACCCTGAACTTTGGCATTATATACAGACTGGATAACGAAGGATATAGTTACCTTTCCTAGAATTTGACAATTAATCTAAAATTTTTCTTTTCAGGATAAAGATACCTTTGCCCATATCCAGCAGGAAGCAATTTTGAGAATTCGATGCCCACATTCCCAAAGAGGTGGTGTGGGGTAGGTGTTTTTTTGTCTTTTAATGGGTTTTGGGTCTGGGATAATTTTCATTGTTTAGGGGGGTTGGTTACAAGTTGTTGTCAAGGGTTAGGAAAAGGGCTAAGCAAAGGAGGTTAGATTTAAGGTTCTTGTTTTAAAAAAAAGAAAAGAAAAGAAAAGAAGAAAAAGAAAAAGACAATTAGTAGTTTTAAATACTTTACATTGGATTGTTTTATATTATATACAAATTATATATATTGAAATTGATATTGTTAGAAAATGCTATATGTATATTTCTAATTGTACTTATACTGTTCATTTAACAATGTAATGCAATTTTCTGATCCTTGAATGTTATTATTACCTATTATTAGAATATAAAGAAATGAAAGTTAGTAGTTAGACATTATAATAGAACTTGTAGTCGTATTAGTATGTTTTCAAGATTGAGCATATATATTTTAGATAGACAGGTCATCTTCAAATCCTTCAAAGATCTACAGAATATGGCATTTAAAAAGTTTTAGTAACTTAGAAAATTTTTCTTTTTGTTATGACTATGAGACATGTCAGCTCCTGGCAGTACCAATCTACTTCAGAGAAAATATGGGCATTGAAGAAACTGCATATAGAGTTAACTTTCATTGTGGCAAAAGTTAGCCACTGGACAACAAAGTATCCTAAATTCAACTGTTGACAACAGGACAAATGGACAGAGAGGACACGAAACAAAGGACTACCGATTCTTGCCAAAACAAGTGTCATTATGGCTTTATCAAAAGGCATCTTCTGAGGCCAGGAGAATATGTCACCATCCCTGAAGTGGCCTTCGCAATCCAGAAAAGGTACAGTGCCCTTTACTTAGAAGGCAGCTGAACAGGCAGTGGGCCCATGGCTTCTGATGTGCAGTGGAATGGCAGCCGAAACAAGTTATTTTTGAAGAGTAACTAAACTCACACCTCTCAATAGTAGACTGGCATTTAATAGAAGGATATGGAGAAGAACAGAATACTGAGATGAAGCCACACACAAACACATAGCCAAGAAGAATGGACACCTGAATTTAAAAAAAAAAATCAACGATTTCCAGAATTTAAAATCCTGAATCATGACACTAGTGGAATTCAGGTGTTTCTGGTACATGGACTGCTCTCACCCAAGGTGAGGTCAAACTATTGACCTTTTGTACATCCTACTTCACAAATGAGTCTGTCAGATACGCTAAGCCTATAGGCTGAAGATGATGCCCCAACACTGCGGAGAAACCTCAGGTGACTGTCCAGGCAGCTGGCTGTTTCTGTCAACTCACAATTTTTTGGAAGCTGCTTGCATGCACTTCCTGTTTTTATTTTTTATTAGGTAATATTATTTCCTTCTGCAGTCTCTGAGGGAGTTGAAGATTAGTTAGTTATAGTTGAAGATTAGTTAGTTATAGCTGAAGATTAATTAGGATAGAAAGTGAATTAGATACATTTTGGACTTACCAAAATAGGATAGATAATGGAATTATTTTCTCTGAATTTGTCAAATACAAATGGACTAGACACTGTTTAGGTATTTATTACTTGTATATATTGTGTATAGTTATTGTATTTTTGTATATAGTTTTTCTTATGTTAGTTATAACCTTTTTCCTTTTTTCTTTTTATTAAAATAGAAAAGGGGAAATATGGTGATATTTTATTTGTACTGAAATGTGATTTTATTTGTATGTTAATAAATAAAGTTGCCCCGGGGTCAGAGCTATTAGAACCATAGCAAAAGCTGGGTGGTGGTGGTACATGCCTTTAATCCCAGTACTTGGTAGGAAGACTTAGGTAGATCTCTGTGTGTTCAAGGGTACAGCCAGCATTGGAGACACACGCCTTTAATCTCAATACCAACCATAGAAGACCTGAAGGTCTAAACAGATAGGCAGTGACGAGGGAGTCATGTGGTTGGGTTTTCAACCAATGAGAAGGCAGAACAGAAAGTCTATATAAAGACAAGCACACAGGAAGTAGCTCTCTTGGCTGAAGAGGATAGCTGCAGCAGTGAAGGGTAAGGCTCTTAGCTCTGACCTCTTGGGCTTTCATCTTTGCATTTGCTCTGTGTTTCTTATTTAATAAAACGGGTACTTCTACAGATTGAAGACTGCTTATCAAAGTATTAATAGCTAACATCCTCTTATACATGAATATATGCCATATTAGTCTTTTGATATCTGGGTAACCTCACTCAAAATGATTTTTCTCTAGCTCCATGTATTTACATGTAAACTTAATGAATTATTTTTTAACAGCTGAATAGTATTCCACTATATAAATGTCATCTTCATCTATCAATCCATCCCTTAATGGACATCTAGTCTGTTTATAATTTATATTGGAATTTATTTTGGCCATTATAGTATTGCTGTTCTATAGAAGCAATGAATGTGGTTGAGCAAATGTCTCTGTGGAAGGATAAAGCAACAATGGGTATATGCCCAAGATTGATAGAGCTAGATCTTGAGGCAGATCTATTCCCAGCTTTCTGAGGAACGTTGATACTGCATTTCCTAGTGGCTATACAAGTTGACACTTCCACAAGCAATTGGTGAGTATTTCCTTTACTCCACATCCTCACCAGTGTTTTATTTATCTTGGTCATTCTGAGATGGGTGATGGTGCTCTGCATGCTGTGAATCTATGTTGCTCTGATTGGTTGATAAATAAAAAGTTGATTGGGAAGTAGCCAGGCAGGAAGTATAATAGGGTAAACAGACAAGGAGAATTCTGGGAACAAGAAGGCTGAATGGGGAGATGCCAGCCCGCTGTCCAGGGAACAGCATGTAACAGCACACAGGTAAAGCCATGGAACATGTGGTGACATATAGAATAACAGAAATGGGCTGAATTTCAATGCAAGAGCTAGTCAGTGGTAGGCCTGAGATAATGGCCAAGCAGTTTTAATTAATATAAGTTTCTGAATGATTATTTTATAAGTGGGGCTTGGCAGGACCGGGAGAAACTTTCTGCCTACAAATGGCTCCCAATGTGGGGCTCGAAGCCACTACGCTGAGATTAAGAGTCACATGCTTTACTGACTGAGCAGGTAGGTCTCTGTCATTCTAGATTTTTGAAAGTTGCTTACAATGCACTTCTTGTTTATTTAGGTAATATTATATTCCTTCTGAGGTCTTTCATGTAGTTGAAGACTAGATAATTATGGTTTTCCTTGGTTATGATAAAATATAAGATAGGAAACCTTAGACTTACAAATATGGGATAGATAGGCTATCTTCTTTAATTTTGTAAATACAAATAGACTAGATATTTTAACTGTAATTCTTGCTTGATAACTGTTCTATTATATGTAATTTTACTATGTTAAAGTTAAAATCTTCCTTTTTGATTAGACAGAAGAGGGGAGGTGCTATGAGATATTCTGTATACTGTGAATCTATGTTGCTCTGATTGGTTGATAAATAAAATACTGATTGGCCAGTAGCCAGGCAGGAAGTATAGGTGGGATAAGCAGACAAGGAGAATTCTGGGAAGAGGAAGGCTGAGTCTGCAGACACCAGTCTACCACCTAGGGAGCAGCATGAAATGGCACACAGGTGAAGCCACAGAACACTTGGCAACATATAGATTAACAGAAATGGGCAGAGTTTAAGTGTAGGAGCTAGTCAGTGGTAGGCCTGAGCTAATGGCCAAGCTGTTTTAATTAATATTAAGTCTCTGTGTGTTCACTTGGGTCTGAGAGTCTGTGGGACAGTGTGACTGCGGGGAGCCTGTTGGGACAAGGAAAACTTCAGCTGCGATTCTGACAATGTAAGAGGAAATACCAAGTAGTTTCGATTTGCATTTCCATGATGACTAACAATGTTGAACATGTCTTTAGCGGCTTTTCTGCCATTTGAATTTACTCTTTTGAGATTTCTGTTTACACTTGTACCTCATATTAAATTGGGTTATTTGACTTCCTTTGATTTGATTTTTTGAGTTCTTCAGGTGTTGTGATATTAGTCCTCTGTCAAATGTATAGATGCTAACAAAAATGGTTCCCCTTTTTTACCCTGCTTTGATTGTTTTCTTTGCCATACAGAACCTTTTCAGTTTCATGAGGTATTACTTATTGATTATTATTCTTAATGTCTGTGATATCAGTGTTATGCTCATAAAATTTTTCCCTGTTCTATGAATTCAAGACTATTCCTCACTTTAACTTGTATAAAATTCATTGTATCTGGCCTTATGTTGATATCATTGATTCATTTGGAGTTGAGTTTTGTGCAGGGTAATATGTATACATCAATTTGTATTCTTCTATATTCAGCTATCCAGTTTGATATGCACCTTTTCTTAAAAATGCTTCCTTTGTGCCAGTGTGTATTGGGTTCTTTATCCAAAACAAGCTGTCAATAAGTGGATTCATGTCTGAATGTTTGATTCAATTGCAATGACTTGATTTGACTGCATTTCTCCAAGACCCATGCTGTTTTTATTACCCTGGTTTTGCCTTAAAACTTGAAATTAGAGATCGTGATACCTCCTAAATTATTATTATTATTATTATTATTATTATTATTATTATTATTATTGCTATTAATTATTATTCAGGGTTGCTTTAGCTATCATGGTGTGTGTGTGTATGTGTGTGTGTGTGTGTGTGTGTGTGTGTGTGTGTGTGTGTGTGTGTGTGTGTGATCCACATGAATCTGTAAACTGTCCTTTCAACTTACATGAAAAAATTGTGTTGGAATTTTGATGGGGATTACATTGAATCTGTAGGTGGGCTTTTGTAGGACAGACATTTTCACTATGTTAATTCTTCTGATTCTTGAGCATGGGATCTTTATCAATTCTGTGGTATCTTCTTCAATTTGTTTTTGTTTTTTTTTTTTAATTTCTTAAAGTTGATATTATACAAGTACCTCACTTGCTTGGCTAGAGTTTTTAGTTGTTGTTTTTGAGTCTATTTTGAAAGGTATTATGTCCTTGTTTTCTTTATCAGTCCATTTATTATTTCTTATAGAAGGCTAATTTTTTTATGTGGAAATTTTGCATCCAGGGTCTTTACTGAATGTGTTTTTCAGTTGTAGGAGTTTCCTGCTGGACTTTTGGGGTGACTAATATATACTAGCATATCATCTGCAAACAAAGATAATTTGACTTTTTTCTTTCCAATCTGTATCCCCTTAATCTCCACAGGTTGTTTTATTTTACTCACCTAGACTTGAAGTATTATATGGTTTGGAGACAATGGAAAGCCTTGTTTTTTTTATTTCTGTGTAAATATTTTTCTTTCCATTTAAGCTGATGTTGGCTATGGGCTTCCAGTAAATCATCTATGTTACTTAGAGGTGTATGTTCCTTGTATTTTATTCTCTCTAGGACTTTTATCATAAATGGGTGTTTGATTTTGTCAAAGACCTTTTCTATATCCAATAAGATGATAATGTGGTTTTGTCTTTGAGTCTCTTTGTATAGTGCATTAAATTTATCAGTTTCTGTATATCTTCCCATCCCTGCATCTCTGGGATGAAGACTACTTGATCATAGTCGGTAATCTTTTGGATGTGCTCTTGTGTTCAGTTTGCCACTACTTTATTGAGAACTTCTCATACTATCTTCACAAGGAAAACTGCTCTGAAATTCCTTTTGTTGTTTATTTATATTGTCTAGCTATGGACCTCATAGGAAGAATTGAGCATATCCCTTTGGTTTATATTTTGGGGAGTAACTTGAAGACTGTTGATGTTAATTCTTCTTTAAAAGTCTGGTAGAATTCAATGTTGAATCCACTATGCCCTGGTCATTTTTGGCTGAAAGAATTTAATTATTGCTTCTATTTCACTAGTGAGTGTAGGTCTGTTTAAATTGCTTTTCTAATCTTGATTTAATTTTTGTAAATTGTATATAATGAGAAATTTATCCATTTCTCTTAGGTATTCCAACTTTTGTGGAGTACATGTTTTTAAAGTATGTCTTTGTGATTATTTGGGTTTCCTCAGTATCTGTTATTACCTCCCTGTTTCATCTCTAATTTTGTCAATGTGGATCTTTTCTCTCTGTGTTTTAGTTAATTTGGCTACGCTTTTTGATAATCTTTTTTTTGTTTTTTTCAAAGAACAAATTCTTTGTTTAACTGATTATTTGTATTGTTTTGTCTATTTGTTTCTATTTTATTGTTTTCACCACTGAGTTTGATCATTTTTTACTGTCTAATCTTTTTGGTTGTGATTTCTTTAATTTCTTTTATGACCCACTTTTCATTCAGTAGAGAGTTATTTAGTTTCTATGAGTTCATAGAACTATTTCTATTGTATTTGGTGTTGTTGACATTCAGTTTTACTTTGTGGTGGTCAGATATAATGCAGGGTAATTTCATTTTCTTGAATATAATGAGACTTGATTTGTGTCCAAGTATGTGATCAATTTTTGAAGAAAGTTGCATGAGATGCTAAGAAAGTTTATTCTTTTGTGTTTGGGTAAAATGTTACATAAATATATTTTGGGTCCATTTGGTTTATAATGTCAATTATAGAATTTCTACTGAGGTTTTTAGTTTGTTTGTTTGGATGATCTGTCTGTTGGAAAGAGTGATATGTTAAAGTCTTTCAGTGTGTGATGGTCATTATTTGATTTTATCTATAATAATCTTTTTATGTAGCTAGTTGCCCTTGTGTTTGGTGTGTAGATATTTGCAATTTGAATGTTCTCTTGGTGGATTTTTTTCCTTTGATGAATATTTAATTTCCTTCCCCAACCCTTCTGATTAGTTTTTATTTGAAGTCTTTTTTTGTGATCTATTATAATAGTCACATCATCTTGTTTCTTAATTCCATTTGCTTGGAATATATTTTCTGTACTTTCACCCTAAGGTGATATCTATCTTTGTTTGTATTGCTCCTGTTTTCATATCTCATCTATTGGTCTTTTTACTGGGGGCATTTAGACTATTGATTTTCAGAGTTATCAATGTGCAGTATTCATTATTGCCATTATTTCTCTGTGGTGGATGGTGTCCCCTCCCCATTTTGCCTTACTAATCTGAGATGACTTATTTCTTATTTTTTCTTGAGTGTGTTTAACCTCTTCAGGGGGAAATTTTCCTTCTAGTATATTCTGTAGAGCTGAGCTTGTAGATCTTGGTGGACTATCTTTCTCCATCTATTGGTATTAAAATTTTTGCTATGTGTAGTATTCTTAGACTGCATCTATTGTGACAAGGGCTGAAAGTTGAATGTGGTAACTTCATTTTTGTAACTTGGATAAACTTTGTGTTGCTTAGTAAAATGTAAGGGGGAAATATAAGGAGGAGGAAATGAAGAAACAAAATTCTGGGAAAATAAACAAAAACAAAACAAAACACAAAGATCTGACCTCTTAGCAGCCATCATCACCCTTACCTCAATATTTTTGCTAATTGAATATTTTGGCTTCTATAACTATTTACTTAGCTTGCAGAGGCAGGAAGGATACCTTGTGAACTTTCTGTTAAGGACATGTTTTCCATGCTTAAATATGAATCCTGGGAAAGGAATGGGCTGCACTTGAGTCCCAAACATCCAATTAGCTCTTTGACTGTGTCTGAGTGGTCTTCTCTGGTAGCAGTCCCACAATACTGTGGTATCTTAGAGTTTGTAAAACAGCTGCCCATGCCCTTCTGTCTTTTAGAGACCCCATTGAATAATCAAGTGTTATTCTAATATGCCTGCCTTTATATGTTATTTTTTCCTTTTTCTTAACAGTTTTTAATATTCTTTCTTTGTTTTGTGTGTTTAGAATTTTAGTTATTATGTATCACGGGGAATTTCTTTTCTTGCTCCATTTTATTTGATGTTCTATATAATACTTGATACTTGATAGGAACCTCCCTCTAAAGGTTGGGTGAATTTTATTTTATGATTTTGTTAAAAGTGTTTCTTTGCCTTTGTCCTGGGTTTCTTTTTTATCTTGGTGCATCATTTTTTTCTGTCCCTATTATTTGAGAATTTGGCCTTTTCATATTATTTCAGTTTTACTTAGCCTTTGTGCCTGTTTCTTCGACTGAGGTATCCATTTCTTCTACATTGTCTTCAATGCCTAAGATTCTTGTTTCCATTTATTTTCTCTGTTGGTAAGTTCTGCCTCTGAATTTCCAGTTCAAATTCTTAAATTTTTCATTTCCAGTTTTACCTAAGTTTAGGTTTTCTTTAGTTTCTACCTTCTACTTTCCACATTTCTACTTTCACTTCTTGAACAGTTTTCTTCACTTCTTTTCACTGGTTGTTTTTTTTTTTCATAAATTTTACTAATAGATACATTCATATTGTCTGAAAGATGTTAGACTACATTCATAATAGCTATTTTGAAGTACTTATCTTGTGCTTCAGCTATATTTTATTTCTTGGAACCTACTCTGTGAGCTCTGTTGGACTCTAGTAGAGACACTTTGTCCTGACTGTTATTGACTTTGTGTTTATGCTGGTGTCTAAGACCATGGGTTTGTGATGATTGTAATTCTAGGTGTTGATATCTGGTCTTGTCTTTCTTTGATGGTTTTCCATTCCTTGGTTTCTGTTGCCCTTTCAGATGTTAGGAGACTGTGGTGATTTTGTGTCACGTAGTAGGAAGTGCTTCTGTGTCACTGCCAAGTGTGTTCACTTGGGGTCCAGGGTAAAAAGTATTTCTATGTATCAGAAGATGACATGACGGAATGAAATAGAGCCAGAAAGTATGGGAGTGAGAGGATCCACCAGAGGGAGAAATGCTGGGTATGACAAGAGAACCTGTGGATTCCCCATTGGAATGCAGGAAGAGAAAAAAGGCAGGTCCCTGCAGGTCATCTGCTAGAGGGAAGGGGATGACAATGGGGAATTACATTTGGAGAACAAAAAGTAGAGTGCAGATTGTCTATCTGATACCCTGTCTGGGGTGGCCATTGGGTTTCCAGGGAGAGAGTGCCTCAGATATTGGTGACTGAGACAAAGGGATAAGATGAGAGAAGAAGGCTGTAGGAGAATGTGTATGTGGTCTTCTGGGAATTGGGGCAGAGAAGAAGGAGAAGCAATATCAGGTGGCCTGTAGCAAAGCTGTTAGTTAGGGAATTGGAATTGGAGGATGAGAAAGAGAGAATCATTCATCTGATTCTCTAGTCTATGTGGCCAGAGATTTCCAGGGAGAGAGTTCTTCAGCAGTTTGTGGCTGAGACAATGGATGGGGAGGTCAAGTTGTGAATTCATGCAAAAAACTAAAAATTTGATGTACTTGCAATAATAGGAATATTGATAAATTTCATTCAATATTCCTAATTTTCAAAGTTTAAGTAGAATAGAATGAATGATATTCCTGCATAATAATAAACTGATGTAGTTCTGGTTAATTAAAACTCTATAAAATATGCTGAAAACTCAGAAGACAGAGATAAACACAGCCCTGGGAGAAATATCACTTACCTGGACAGTTGTGAAACTCTGAATATTTTATCTATGCCTCCAGAGAAATTAATGCTACATTTTCAAATACACATGATGATACATGTGTATATTTTTTACATAATGACAATAGGAACTGAACAGGGGGAAAGACAATCAAATGTTCTCACAGCCTGTGCTTCCTATTGGAATACCCTTGGCCATGGTATGTGATATTCTGACATGTTTCAGAATTTAAGGAAGATACTTATAAATCAGGATCTTTAGCACATAATAAAGCATATTTTCCTATCTCTGACAAAAATAACACTATGATGTGTCTGTTCACATCAACACAACAGTAAATGACAGGGAAACAACTTGATTTGCAATTAATTCTGAAGCATGACATGACTTAAATTACTCTGTAATATTAATTTACATATATATTTATATAATATATAATTCTATAAATTATAATTTTTATCATTTACAAAGTATATAATATAATTATAAAATATATTTACGACATATTTATGATACTTTGTGGTATATATATATACCACAAAGTAATATCTTGGGTTTATAGACACCCCAACAGACTATTATGTGCCATTGTATGCACTTCTTTGTTCTTTGTTTTTCTTTCTCACAGAGAAAATGAACTTATCATTTCTGAAGTATAGCCTGTGAGCTCCATGGAAGGAGGTTTTCAATTAGCCTTTACTAAGAGAATAAGTGAATGGTAAGTTAGCTCTTGTATATGAATTGCTGTAGAAATCTATTATGAATAATGCTTTGTTTGTAACTAATTGTGCCTACAATGTTAAAAATGTATAATTAACTCAGTAGTTAAAACTCATTGTGCTGAGGCAGCATGAAGATAAAGTTATAGAGTTCTTTGGACTGGCCAAAACTTTTTTTTGATAGAAATTACTTGATAGAAGAATACATAAACATTTATGTAAGATAGCTTTGCCCACTTTTAAAATAATATAAGCAAATGAAGCACATGACTACTTTTTAAAAATCAGGTCTTAATACAAATATCAGAAGAACTCTTAAAGCAGAAAGTTTAGGGTTCAATGACAAAAGAAGAAAAATCAGATATATTACAAGCCAGATATATTTAAATAAACAGACTTATGTTAGCAGTCATATGTCTTGAGAATCTGATATCTATTTTACAAAATATTGAATAGACAAGGAAAGTCCAAAAAGTTCATTGTTCTAAATGTATATAATTTCTCAAGAAAAAGTGAAATTAATGGTATTTCCCTTTGGTTTCCTTATTTTATCCATCCCTAGAAGGGTCTTGAGAATGTCTCCCACACTGGAATGCCACAGGCTACATAAGTAACATCTCAGAGCTCAAGGACACAAGTAGGTATCAATCAACCACAGGATGATTTGGAGCCTGACTGACCTCCTGAGCAGCTGTCAGCTGTGTGTGTCTGAATTGATTAGGAAACTTTGGTAGAAACAGACAAAAGGCCCATCTTTCCAGAGAGGTTTCTCAGTCCCTGAGACATCTATCTCAAAAAAAAAAAAAAAAAAGAAAGGAAAAAAGAAAAAAGAAAAGAAAAAGCCTTAGGCAAAACATCATATCAAGGAACTCAAGAAACAAACAAACAAAAATAATCAAGAAAAAAGGCAGAAACTTTTGATTTAAATTCTGTGGAAAGAAGGGACCAACAAAGCCCCAAATCTGCCTTTGAAAAACAATTCATTCCACATCCCTATCAATATTGAGCGTGATAAAGAGATGAAAATTAAACTCATATACTTATCCATAAAACTAATAATGTGAGAATGGTAGATGATAAGCTACCTACACATGTCTGGGCTTTTACTCGAGGTCCTCTGTTAGATTCCTAGCACCACTCAAATAGATAATGTATAAACTATACAACTACTTTGAAAATAAAACAATGTATTAAAATTAACTCTATAAAAAATATAAAACCCAATAAAATTATAGTATTACACACATCAGATCCTCTGCAATTATTAATGAAAGAATCAGGACTCCCACTGGCTTTGGCTCCATATTTATCATGTTGTATATTGAGAGAGTATTCCTTTTGTACTTTCAAAAACATGCTAAAATAAATATGTCATGGCACATTATGCTAAAAGTTTGAGTGTTGACCATTTTCAATCAGAGTTTAAAACCTACAAACAGACTCACCGAGTCAGGTCAGTTCCGGGCAGGTACTGGGAGAAGCGGGCATGCAGTAGAGGAATAAGCCTGAGGTCACACCACCTCTTCTCCCACCGCAGTCCTGGAGATGTGGGCCACGATGAGCAGGAAAGCGTATCCTGAGAAAAGCAACATGTTCAGAAAGTCTGTTCTTCTCTGTGTATATTATTTGTTCAAACTCTCTTGTGTTTCAAACTCATATCCTCTTTTTCTTTATTGCTTTGTGTATATGTGTGTACATTCCTAAATACATAAATGCAATCTGTTCAATTAATATTTCTAGTTCATAGTCCAGTTCAGTTTCTAGAATGCATATGTTTTTAGGGAAAACTGTTTTTTATTGGATAATGAATAGATGTGATTTTTCCCTAAAAGACACTTTCTCCTGCTCTTAGCATTCTTTAGTTGCGTATAGTTCTGTATCTGGGGTGGAGGCTTCACAAGCCTCAAACTTCCACATTAGCATTGGTATTTTCCCTCATATGTTGAAGAAAAATATATTTGAAAAAAAAGATTTTTTTTTTTAGAGAATAGTGGAAATGTTAATTACCAAAACAAAGAAGATATCTCATATGAACCATTTACTTATTTGAGTTTACTTCTCGTGGTTAATAACTATGGAACTGTAGCCTTCATATATTCTGATAGAATACCTCATCTTCTTTTCATGAGACCAGATAAAAATAAGGAGTCAGCTATGAGGAACCATACAGTAACAACATTTATTCTCCTGGAACTAACAGAGGACCCACAATTTCAAAGTCTGCTTTTGATTTTTTTTTTTAACTCTTAACTAGACAGAAAGTACTTACATCATTTCTAAAGTTTAGAGCTTATAGTCAGCACCCACAACAGCTCTTCCACAGCTCCTTCAGAGAAACCCCTCTCCCACTGATTCCACTTTCACCCTGCACGGTCCCTTCCCCCCAGATGCAGAGCCCCTGACATCCCAGGCTGCTCTGCTCCTCTGCTAGCTGCCTTTGGAGGTAGTGGCTTTCTTTCTCCCCGAATCTGCCTCAAACTCTTAGCAGCTTTCACATGTCATGCATTTTCTGGGGAGGAATTTGTCCCTTCTATTTCTTCAGATGTTGGTGTGGGTTTATCTATTACCTGAGTTTTCATGGGTGTGTTTACCTTCTTTAGGTTGGATTTTTCCTTCTAGTGCTTTCTGTAAGGCTGGGTTTGTTGATAGGTATTGATTAAATCTGGTTTTATCATGGAATATTTTGTTTACTCCGCCTATGGTGATTGAGAATTTTGCTGGGTATAATAGTCTAGGTTGGCATCTGTGGTCTCTTAGTGTCTGCATAAGATTTGTCCAGGACCTTCTAGCTTTCATAGTCTCTATTGAGAAGTCTGGTGTTATTCTGATAGGTTTGCCTTTATATGTTACTTGGTCTTTCTCCTTTGCAGCTCTTAATATTTTTTCTTTGATCTGTATGTTTAATGTTTTGATTATTATGTGGCGAGAGGACTTTCTTTTTGGGTCCAGCCTATTTGGTGTTCTGTAAGCTTCTTGTATCTTCATAGGTATTTCTTTCTTTAGGTTAGGAAAGTTTTCTTCTATGATTTTGTTGAATATATTTTCTGTGCCTTTGAGTTGGTATTCTTCTCCTTCTTCTATCCCTATTATTCTTAGGTTTGGTCTTTTCATGGTGTCCCAGATTTTTTGGACGTTTTGTGTTACGACTTTTTTATCTTTAGTGTTTTCTTTGACTGACAAAGCTATTTTCTCTATTGTGTCTTCAGTGTCAGAGATTCTCTGTTCCATCTCTTGTATTTGGTCGGTTATGCTTGTTTCTGTAGTTCCTGTTCGTTTAGTCAGGGTTTCTATTCCCAGCATTCCCTCAGCTTGTGTTTTCTTTGTTGTCTCAATTTCTTTTTTCAGATCTTGGAATGTTTCTTTCATCTGTTTAATTATTTTTTCTTGGCTTTCTTTGCTTTCTTCCAATTTTTTGTTTGTTTTTTCTTCCATTTCTTTAAGGGAATTTTTTATTTCCTCTTTAAGGTAGTTTTTCATTTCCTCTTTAATGGAGTTTTTCATTTCCTCTTTAAGGGAATTTTTTATTCCCTCTTTAATGGAGTTTTTCATTTCCTCTTTAAGGGAATTTTTTATTCCTTCTTTAATGGAGTTTTTCATTTCCTCTTTAAGGGAATTTTTTATTTCCTCTTTAATGAAAATTTTCATTTCCTCTTTGAAGAAGTTTTTTATTTCCTCTTTAAGGGTATTTTTTATTTCTTCTTTAAGGGCCTCTATCATCTTCTTAAAGTCATTTTTAGGATTGATTTCTTCTGTTTCTTCTGCCTTGGTATGTTCAGGACTTGCAATTGTAGGGTCGGTAGGTTCTGGTGTTGTCATATAGGTCTTTATGTTGTTGTCTGTATTTTTCCGTTGGCATCTACTCATCTCTTTCTCTGTTCAGTGCAGATGGTGTAAGACCCTAACCCTTCAGGCTTACACCTCCAAGCCTCAGAAATGAGAAACTTCAAGCACCAGGAAATGAGAAACTAAAAATCTGGTTCCCTGGGCAAGCTGACCACCCCTGTTCTCAGTTGGTGAGGTGTATACTTACAATTCTGGTGATCTGGTTCGGTGGTTGGGTGATCTTGATAAGTTCTTTTGAGAGCTTCTTGAAATACAGGATCCAAAGACACCTCTTACTCCAAGGCTTGCTGTATAGCTGGGTGGCTGGCCCCTGATGTCCTCCTCCTTCTCTGACTCCTCGATCCTTCAGGTTCCTGGGAGCACAGCGGCATCCTTCCTTGTTGCCTCTGTAGCCACAGCTGGACTGATCCCTGCTGCATGGAGCCCAGGTCCCTCAAGGTGCACCTGCCCCGCACTGCGCTCTCCACTAGTTCCCAATTGAGAAGCAATCAGCAAAGTGATTAACATCCACTGTGAGGGTTTTGGGGAGTCCCTGGATCTTGTAGCTCCTTGCGTTCACCCAGCTCGCGCCCCAAAGGGTCGCGCCCCAAAGGGTCACCCGGGGAGTCCCGGCCGCTGCTCCTTCCCTGTGCTCACTATGACCTCACTGCTCCTATCGCACCTCTCACCAGAGCGCCCGGCGATCTGCTCACCCACAGGCCAGGAAGACTGCGCCGGAAGGATCAATCCAAACCGCGCATTCCCGGGGAAGGCAGAGAAACTTGGATGCTCTAGACAGCTTTTCTTAACTTAAATTAATCCATCTATCTTTTGTCTCTGAGTTTTTATCTTTCTCTTTTTCTGTATACCTTTTTGACGTCTTTCTTTGTGGGCCTGTTCCTCTTATTTCCACATCAGTTCATCATCCAATTTTGCTCTCACTCATGGCCCACCTGCGGCAGCTGCCATCTTCCCCCAGATTTTTTTTAATTTGATATCTCATTCCAGATACACTGGAAGTGTTATTCTCTGTCAACACCAGGAGCCAATACTGGTTGTATGTTCAGTTAAGTTTGATTAAAGAGTTGTTGACTTTGTAGCCTGTCTATAAAATGAGTATGAGAATGCAGAAAGTTTTATTTTACTGTAAACTTGAAAATCTAATGATTCAATAGTACTAAGAATTACCTTCAATTATAAATTTATTTCAGTGGGTTAAGGAGAAATAAGAATATTCAGAAGATACTAAGTCCATAGAGCTGATTACAATATCAGAGAAGTTAGAGTATCAAGTCACACAGATGTTCCCATATTAGTGACTAACGATGTCCCCACATTTAGAACACACATTCTCTTATGAGAACCCATTCATTGGTTGTTAACTATCAGGTGCCTATAGGGAATGGGATGTTAGGGGTAATCAGTACATGACATGGGGACAGTTCTTTATTTAGTTGATATACATTATCATGATATACTCTCATAATGTATACCACAAATTTTCAACATGTGTTAAAGGGTCAGGTAAACAAAATGCAACAAGGGATTCAGGGGTTACATTCCAAAGAGAACTACACTCCTCCTGGTTAGAATCCAAAATTTACCAAATACATACTCCATTTCCCTTGATATTGGGTCAAGTCATTTAAAATGTCTTATTGGTCCTCTTTACAAAGTGGTAGCAAGAATATTAACAATGGATAAGCAAGTAATAAGGAATAATTAGGAAAATGCTTAAAATATAGCCCAGCACCAAGCTTCATGCTACTATTACTATCTCCAAAATGCTAACTGAAATTATACATTTACTCAAAACAACCAACACATTACATTGCAATCAATTCTAAAAATTAATAATTATATATATTATATATAATTGTGTGTGTGTGTGTGTGTGTGTGTGTGTGTGTGTGTGTGTGTGTGTAACCCAAGGTTACATGCTTCTCACAATTGTCATAGATCATCTAACAAAAACCTCAACATCAGGCATGAGAAGCCTCAATTTGAATTGTTACTATTGAGGTTCCAAGTGACTTCTAAAATAATGTAGACAGTTGTTTCACTCTATTTTCCATCTAGAGGTAAGTTCTTCTTGCTGAAGACACTGTTCACCTTTGATACAGGATGCAGAGGACAGGAGCTGTATCTGATCAGAAAACCTCCTCTCTGAGTTCTATATTTTATGGTACCAGAAAGTCTATACAAGTTTTTGAGGAAGGAGAGCAACCAGTAGTTAGTCCTACACAGCTGTGACACTGTTTAACCACAATAATGAGCAGCATAGCAAGCTATCCCTAAGGGTACAATTGTTGAACTCATCTTGGTTGTAGCCATAAGTTGCCTAATAGAATTTAAGATCCACTTAACAAGGAGGAAATTATGCTTAGTACTTGAAATCTAGCCAACAACTTGGGGCTATATTGTTGCCACCTCATTAAATGAGCATAATTCTTAGCTGCATTCTAAATGTTTCTCCTTGTACTCATAGGTGAGTGTAGCTCTCATCCCTTTTCAAAGAATCTTTTTGCAATAAAGATCATTATAGACAACTGCCCAAAATATAGACACAAAATAGTTATGGTGTGTACAATTCCAGTGAAATATTCTATAATACAACTCTTCTGCCTATGGCTCAGAGTCCATCTAGGAAGAGGGGGTATGATTGTAGCAACAAAAGGATGTAGAAGCAAATAGTGTCTTCTAGAAATGATATAGAGCCTTCACTTATGAAACCTTGGCAATATGGCTACCTAGTCAAGACATGAACAATGACAGTAGCAACAGATATGCTAATGTCAGAAAGGAATATCTTAAGGTCCCCAATAATAGAAAAAGAACTAGACATAACTAAGGAATGCTGAAAGTAGGAGACATAATCTTTTTAAGGATGAGTTATTTGGTTGTTTTACTAGTATCAAGTGGTCAGACCTGAAATCATATACATAACAAGTAGCCTTAAACATACTCAGGAGGCTGAATGTATACATTTATGCACCTTTCTCTGTCTCTGTCTCTGTCTCTGTCTCTGTCTCTGTCTCTCTCTCTCTCTCTCTATATATATATATATATACATATATATGTATACACACACACACATATTTGCCTGTCTATCTGTCTGTATCTCTTTCTCTTATGTGTCTCTGTGTGTGTCCTATAACATAGAAAAAGAAGCTATGAATTTGAGAGGGAGCAATGGTTGAAATGGAAAGGATTGGAGTGAGTAAAAGGAAGAGAAAATAATTTGTAATTATATTTTAACTAAAAAAAATCAGTAATTAACAAAACTATTTCTAAGCATGAGGCTTGTAGGAATAAAATCTCTATAGCTTCACAATAATATTGTTAATGCTGACTATAATTATCACTTATACTATTTTCTCTGATTTAGTAAATGCTTTGTAAATCTTTTTTCCAAGATAAAGATATGCTCATGTTACCAAGTAAATACAAAAGACTGTTCAGCAGCAACAATTAATCATTTGATCATAAGGAGAACTGTTGTGTAGTAGCCATACTTTAAAACATAGTCTGGGCAAATAAACAAATCTTGTCAATTAATTATGTCTGTCTATCTACTGCCCTCCTATCAGATGTCAAGGATGCAGTGTTAATGAATGGGGATGATTCTTTATGGTTTATATCATGGTAGTCAATCCCATATCAGAAAAGGATTCTTTATAGACAGACATTCATAAGAAATTCATTTGTCGGGGCTGGAGAGATGGCTCAGTGGTTAAGAGCACTTGCTGCTCTTCCAGAGGTCCTGAGTTCAATTCCCAGCAACCACATGGTGGCTCACAACCATCTGTAATGATATCTGACACCTTCTTCTGACCTGCAAGCATACATGCAGGCAGAACACTGTATACATAATAAAATAAATCTTAAAAAAAATTTAAAAAAAAGAAATTCATTTGCCAAGTCACCCATCCAATAACAGGCAGGGATCATTGATTTCTTCCAACTAACATTTCTTTGATTTATAAACACATCTATCACAATATATCTAACACTTATAAGCAGAGGTTAAACACTGAAAAGAATAATTTAGAGAAAAGATAAAACCTAAGAATAATGAGGATAGAAGAAGAAGAATTCCAGTTCAAAGGCACAGAAAATATATTCAATAAAATCATAAGAAAACTTCCCCAACCTAAAGAAGGAAATGTCTATGAAGATACAAGAAGCTTATTGAACATGAAATAGACTGGACCAAAAAAAAGTTCCCTCATCACATAATAATCAAACCAATAAACATCCAGTGTAAATAAAAATATTAAGATCTGCAAAGGAAAAAGGCCAAGTAACATATAAAGGCAGACTCATCAGAACAACATTTGACTTCTCAATGGAGACTCTGAAAACCAGAAGCTCCTGGAGAGATGTTATGAAGACACTAAGAGACCATGTATGCCAGCCCAGACTACTATACCCAGAAAAAATTTTCAATCACCACAGAGTAAACAAGATATTCCAAGACAAAACAAAATTTAAAATATCTATTCACAAATCAAGCCCAACATCAAGCACTAGAAGAAAAATTTCAACCTAAGGAAGTTAGCTGTATTCAGAAAAACACAGGTAATAGATAATCCTAAACCAACAAATCCCAAAAAAGGGAAACACCCCTCCACTCCCACACACTACTACCAAAAATTAACAATCACTGCTCATTAATATTCCTTAATACCAATGGATCCAATTCACACAGGCTAAGAGATTGTATATGAAAACAGAATCCATCCTTCTGCTGCATATAAGAAAATAGGCCCTTTGTAGGGTGAGACAGTTGTGTACCTTTATCTGCTTAGGAGGCCCCCATCGCTGGAGATGGAGAATCCATCTCTGGTGCATGAGCAGGCTTTGTGGAGCCCAGTACCTATGATGAGACACCTCATGGAGCCTTGAGGCAGGGGGTAGAGGCTGGACTTTCTTCTCCTCAATGTGCCTCCCCATGGGAGGCCTTGTCTTCTTGTGGTTGGGAGTGGGGGGTGGGTTGGAAGGGGGAGGGTGGGGGATCAGGAGGAGGGAAGATGGGGATCTTTGATTGGTATGTAAAATGAAAAAAAAATTTCTTAATAAAAAAAACACACACACTTCAACTTCAAAGACACACAGTACCTCAGAGTATATATAGGGTTGGGAAAAAACTTTCCAATCAAATGGATTCAAGAAGCAAGCTGGTGTAACTATCCTAATATCTAACAAAATAGATTTCAAAATAAAATTAATCAAAAGAGATGAGGATATTACATATTAATCACAAGAAAAATCCATCAAGATTAAGTCTTAATTTGAACATTTATGTCCCAAATACAAGGGCACGGCATCTACATATGTAAAAGAAACAATATTAAAGCTTAAATTGCACATCAAATCCCACACACTAATAGTGGGAGACTAACATCTCATACTCACCAATGAATAGGTCTTCCAGACAATGACTTAACAGAGATATAAGAGAACTAACAGATGTTTTAACTCAAATGGACTTAATACTTATCTATGGAACATTCTACCCAAATACAGAAGAATATACCTTCTTTTCATCAATCCATGGAACCTTCTTTAAAACTGATCTGATTCTTGATAACAATGAAAATCTCAATAAATACAAAAAAATTGTAATAGCCTGTGGTATTGTATTCCCCCAAAATATTGTGCACGCAGATAAACTTATCTGGGGTCAGACACAGAACAGCCACAATGTTAAACATGAGGATAGGCAGTGGTAGCACACGCCTTTAATCTTAACATTCCAGAGGCAGAAATCCATCTGTTCAAGGATACAGCCAAGCATGGTAACTTATGCCTTTAATCCCAGAAAACAAGCCTTTAATCCCAGGGAGTGGTGGTAGAAAGCAGAAAGGTATATAAGGCATGAGGACCAGAAACTAGAAGCATTTGGCTGGTTAAGCATTTGGCTGGTTAAGCATTTGGCTGGTTAAGCATTTGGCTGGTTAAGCATTCAGGCTTTCAAGAAGCACAGTTCAGCTGAGAGCCATTCGGATATGAGGACACAGAGGCTTCCAGGCTGAGGAAACAAGACCAGCTGAGAAGCTGGCCAGGTGAGGTTAGCTGTGGCTTGTTCTGTCTCTCTGACCATCCAGCATTTCACCCCAATAACTGGCTCAGGTTTGATTTTATTAATAAGAACTCTCTAAGATTCATGCTACATCTCTTGTATTTTATCAGACCACCATGGCTTAAAGTTAAAATTCAACAATAACACAAGTTACAAAATGCCTACAAACTCATAGAAACTAAATAATACTGAATTGAATCACTACTAGGTCAAGGAAGAAATAAAGAAAGAAATGAAAGACTTTCTAAAATTCAATGAAACTGAATGTACAACATACCCAAACTTATGGAACACTATGAAAGCACTATGAAGAGGAAAGATCATAGCACTAAATGCCTACATAAAGGCGGTAGAGGAATCTCACAGTAGTGAATTAACAGCACACATGAAAGCTCTAGAACAAAAAGAAGCAAACACACCAAGGAAGAAAGAAACTAGGAAATACTCAAATTGAGGGCTGAAATTAATAAAATAGAAACAAAGAGAACAATACAAAGAATCAATGAATAAAAGATATGGTTCTTTGAGAAAATCAATGAGATAGATAAACACATATCCAAACTAACCTAAAGACAGAGAGAGCCTATTCAAATTGACAAAAATCAAAATAAAAATGGAGACAAAATAACACACAATGAGGAAATCCAGAGAATCAATCAGGCCATACTTCAAAAACCTGGACTCCACAAAATGTGAAAATCTAAAATAAATGGACAATTTTCTGGATAGGTACCACATAGCCAAACTAAGACAAGAGCAGATAGACAATTTAAATAGACTACAAACCTTAGGAAAATATAAAAATTCTTTAATAACAACAACAACAAAAGCCCAGAGCCAGATGGTTTCTGTGCAGAATTCTACCAGAATTTCAAAGATGAGCTACTACTAATACTCCTCAAATTTTTCCACACAGTAGAAAAAGAAAGCACATTGAAAAAATGCTTTTTTATGAGGCTACAGTTACTCTGGGACCCAAACCACACAAAGATGCAACAAAGAAAGAGAATTACAGTCCAATCTTCCTAATGAACATTGATGCAAAAATACTCAACAAAATACTGGCAAACAAAATTTAACAGAACATCAAAAAAATTATCCATTATGATCAAGTAGGCTTCATCCCAGAGATGCAAGATGGCTCAACATATGAAAATCTATCAATGTAATCCACCATATAAACAAACTGAAAGAAAAAAACATGATCATCTCATTATGTGCTTTAAAATTATTTTACAAAATTCAACACCCTTTCATGATAAAGGTCTCGGAGAGAGCAGGAATACAAGGAATGTACCTGAACATAATAAAGGCAATTTACAGCAAGTCAACAGCTAATATCAAATTAAATAGATAGAAACTCAAAGTGATTCCACTAAAATGAGGAATAAGGCAAGACTGTCCCCTATCCCCATATCTATTCAATATTCAAAGTTCTAGCTAGAGCAATGAGACACCAAAAGGAGATCAAAGGGATATAAATTGGAAAGGAAGAAGTAAAACTTTCACTATTTGCAGACAATATGATTGTATACATAAGTGACCCCAAAAATTCTACCAGGGATTGCTTACAACTGATAATCACCTTTAGTAATGTGGTAGGATACAAGATTAAGTCAACAAAATCAGTAGACTTCCTATATACAAATGATAAATTAGCTGAGAAAGAAATTAGAGAAACATCACCCTTTACAATAACCACAAATAATATAAAATAACTTGGAGTAACTCTAACCAAGCAAGTAAAAGACCTGTATGACAAGAATTTTAAGTCATTGAAGAAAGAAATTGAAGAAAGTATCAGAAAATGGAAAGATCTTCCATGTTCATTGATAGGTAGTATCAATATTATGAAAATGGCAATCTTACCAAAATCAACTGCAGAGTCAATGCAATCCTCATCGAAATCCCACTGCAGGTCTTCACAGACCTTGAAAGAACAATGCTCAACTTCATATGGAAAAACAAAAAACCCAGGATAACTAAAACAATCCTTTACAATAAAGCAACTTTTAGAGGTATCACCATCACTTACTTCAAGCTCTACTGTAGAACCATAGTAATAAGAACACCTTGGTATTGACATAAAAGCTGATATGTGGACCAATAGATTTGAATTGAAGACCCTGACATTAATCTACCCACCAAAAATACCAGATTTTTGACAAAGGACCCAAAACTGTACCATGGAAAAAAGGTAGCATCTTCAACAAATGGTGCTGACATAACTGGATGTCAACATGTAGAAGATTACAAATAGATTCATATTTTTTACAATGCATATAACTAAAGTCAAAATGGATCAAAAAACCTCAACATAAATCCAGCTACAATGAATGTAATAGAAGAGAAAGTAGGAAGTAGCCTTGAACACATTGGCAAGGAGATCACTTAAAGAATATAACACCAGCATCACAGACACTGTGAGCAACAATTAATAAATGGGACATTCTGAAACTGAGAAGCTTCTGTAAGGCAAAGAACACAGAAAATATGACAAAATGACATCCTACAGAAAGGGAAAACATCTTTACCAATGCCACATCTGACAGAGGGCTGATCTCCAAAATATATAAAGAATGCAAGGACCTAGACATCAAAATATCAAATAATCCAATTTAAAAATGGGCTATATATCTAAACAGGGAATTCTCAACAGAAAAATCTCAAATGGCCGAAAGACATTTAAGAAAATTGCTCTATGTCCGTAGTCATCAGGAAAATGCAAATCAAAACAACTCTGAGACAACACCTTACACCTGTCAGAATGGCTAAGATCAAAAACAATGGTGACAGCTTATGTTGGAGAAGATGTGGAGCAAGGGTAAAACTCCTCAACTGTTGGTGGAGTGCTAACTTGGACAGCAACTTTGGAAATCAGTATGACAACTTCTCAGAAAATTGGGAATCAATCTACCTCAATACCCAATAACACTTTTGGGCATATACTCAAGGCATGCTCAATCATACCACAAGGACACTTGCTCAGCTATGTTCATAGGAGCATTATTTGTAATAGCCAGAGCCTGAAAACAACCTAGATGTCCCTCAACCAAAGAATAGATAGCAAAAATGTGGTACATATGTACAGTATTACTCATCTGTGAAAAAATAAATAAATAAAAAATGACATTGTGAAATTTGCAGGAAAATAGATGGAGCTAGAAAATATCATCCTGAGTGAGGTAACCCAGACTCAGAAAGATAAACATGGTATGTACTCACTTACATGTATATACTAGATGAAAAGCAAAGAAAATGAGATTATAACCCACAGCTCCAAAGAAGCTAGGTAAAAGGAGAGCTCTAAGAGGGATGCATAAATCACATTAGGAAGGGGAAATAGATGAGATTTCCATGAGTAAACTGGGGATTGAGGGGGCAATAGGGCAATAGAGGTTAGGGGACATGGGGTGAGAAAGTGAGGGAACAATAGGGTTGAGCTGGGGGAGGGAACAGATTGTGAGAATAATGAAAGATATCTTGATAGTGGGAGACATTATGGAGTTAGGGAGAAATTTATTTCTCGGAAAATTTCCAGGAATCTACAAAGAAAACCCCAGAGTAGGCTACCAGCAATAGTAGTAAGGGTACCTGAACAGGCTTGCCCCAGTAATCAGATTGGTGAATACCCTAACTGTCATCATAGAGCCTTCATTCAGTAACTCATGGGAGCAGATGCAGAGATCCACAGACAAGTACCAGGACAAGCTCCAGGAGTCCAGTCGAAGAGAGGAAAAAGGGATTATATGAGCAAGGCAGGTAAAGATCATGATGAAGAAATCTATAGAGACAACTGAACCAAGCTCTTAGGAACTCACAAACTTTAGACCAACAGTGGAACCTGCATGGGACCAGTCTATGCCCTCTGCATATGGAAGACCATTGTGTAGCTTGGCCTGTTTTAGGGGTCCCTGGCAGTACGATCAGGATCTATCCTTGGTGCATGAGATGGCTTTTTGGAGCCCCTTCCATATGGTGGGATGCCTTGTTCAGTCTTGATGCGGGGCGGGGGAGGGGCGGAGGTTGGACCTGCCTCGACTGAATTACTAGGATTTGCCGACTCCCAATGGGAGGCTTTACCCTTTTGGAGGAGGGCATGTGGGGTGGGCAAGGGGGCTAAGACTAGGGGAGTGAGAGGAGGGATGTCAGGGGATCTGTGGTTGATACATAAAATTAATTTAAAAAATTTCTCAAATAAAAAATAAATAATAAAAAAGAATAATTTGATTTTTTTGTTGGTCATTTTATATTCTGCTCATATATTTTGGTAGGTTATTTAACAGTGATTTCCCATATTCTGCAAATATGAATTACTCCTTTTGGTTATTATTTTCTATGAATAAATACGAATATATGAGACAATATTAAATGATTGAGGCAATGCAATATTGAGGACAATGATAGCCATAATTTGTTGCTGCGAGCTGCAGAAATATGAAGTAGGAATTCAGCTGACACTGGTAAATCTATACCTGAAAGAGCCAAGTGCTCTTCCAGAGGGAAGCCAAAAACTCAAGTCTTGGTAACATTTGCTTTTGAATGTATTAGTTGTTTCCTGCAGCAAATTTCTTATGTGCTATTGAAGCTTTCCCATTTGATTCTTTTCTCAAGAACTTTTAACAGTGTTGTTGACCATTTACTGGGCAGAATTTCCCCTTTACAATTTTGGTATTTGGATAACATTCCCCAGCTGTGTCAACTAGTCACACAGTCAAGACTACTTTTTTCAGGCATTTGTTCCTCATTCTAACAGATTTAGAATCTGTCTTTCTGTAACTATCTTTATTAACCAACTTATGGCCAGGGCCATCTCTGGACAAAAGTATTTCATCTGAGATACTTCTCAAACATCCACGGACAGACTGCAGAAAGATAAGCATTTAGACTACAGATAGATAAGCATTTGCTCATCTCACCTACAGATAAGAGAAGACAACCTCACTATTCTTAAATCCTTAATTCATGTTTATTAACACAAGACCCTAATTTAAGAGATTTACTGCTTGCACCAGGTTGGTATGTACGTGGAATAAAAGTGTTCTTAAGAACCAAATGCTACACACTGTGATACAGGTTGCCTAGCAACCCAGAACACTTCCCCTGTCAGCAGATAGGAAAGTGCTGCTCCAAGCTAACCTTGAACTAACAAATTCTTAACTCCATTTATTTTCACCTTGGTTTACTAATAAGGTTATTATCTCACCACACTTAGGAATGCAGTTTTGCACACAGATTCCTCTTTTTCCCTTCTTGGATTTCCCTAATTTATTCAAGGTTCCTCTCCTTCCCATTTGACCCTTTCCCTGTAAGAGTTCACTGAGGTTTTTATAAGTCACCCCCTCCTTGAGTCATAAAGAAAGCCTGACAGTCAGTAAACACTTATCTGCTTTTATAACCCTGAAAGAATTCAAGGCTTGTGACCTTGCTTTGGCCAAAGAATTGCTGATTGTATGGGTTTATAAACTAGAAACTTCAGAAACTTCAGAAAGAGAACTAAGATGGAAAAAAGGGAGAAGAGCAGAAAAAAGATGCAGAGCATCAGACAAGATAAGTATGAGAGCAGAAAAGAGGGTGTGTAGAGATAATTGATTTAGAAGAATAAAGTGAATGAACTGAAAGTGCTCAATGTACATAGATTCAATCAATATCCCTAAGATTAAATCCTCAGCTGGTTGTTAGATTCTGCCATGGACCCTGAGAAAGGGCTATAAGGAACTGGACCCCAATCATTCTTGTTAAGTTAGTATAATACTTTCATAACACTGTTAGGAGTCATACATCTGAAAATATGTTATCATTGTAATTTAATACTTTCACAATTTAAGATGGAAAACTAATTTTCCTATTTTATACTGCTGTGTAAAAATCATGAAACCTACCTAACTTCAACTTTTAGAATGATCCAGCCTGATGTATATGTTACTGTAGATCACATTCACAGTTGAATATTTAATATCATTAAAGTTAATTCTTATTTATTTTAATCATGAATATATATTGTTTAGGGCTTTTTTTACTAACAGTTGTCACATATTTATGATCACTTATATAGTGGCCTAAAACTGTTAGGGACCGACTCTGGGCAGCCGTGTCACTTTCCCTGATTTATCAAGCCTCGTAAAAGCAGGGACCTGGTACAGCCGACTTCAGGATTTATGATTAGGTAAACCTCCTAAAACATGGGCCTGGTACCGGCCCGACTGCAGGATTTATGACTAGATAAACTTTCTAAACAGATGCTAATCAGCCAGCTGCAGGGGCCTGGGACCAAAGCGACCACACCCTAACCCTTCCTTAGGAATTTCCATTCTTCTCTCCTTGCTTTCTCTGCTCCCCCTCCCTGCCTGAAACTCTGGATATCAACCTCAGCCTCTGGTCAAATAAACGGAGCCTTGACGTGACTCAGATTGACTCAGTCTCTCATTATATGCACTTGGCTCCTTTTCCCTCTTCCCCCATGGTTTCTTTCAGGAGGTTCTCTGCTCGAGACCCACGAATAACCTGACCTGCTGGACGGGTCAAGTGGTGCCCGAACGTGGGGGCTGGAGGCACGGTGAGCCATCGGACGGCCCATGAAAAGACAGTCCGGCCAGACACGCATTCTGGTAGCGGCACCCGGACAGCATCACTCGTGCGACGCGGGTACCGTGAGGTAATTGTCGTCCAATAAACCATGGGATTTGTTTAAAAAGTTCTCTTAATAAAGGAGATGGGGGGAATTTCAGGGAGAGGGGAATAAGAGTTAAAAAAAGGGATCTAATATATTAATAAATTGCTCAGAAATGGGGAAAATGTCCCTGACGCCTTTTTTAGTTTATGGTGTGATTAGAGACATTTTAAAACGAGCTCGATTTATGTTTTATGTTGTTATGTCCTTGTCTTGTGTCTAGGTGATTTGGCATCTGTATTCTGTGCCTGCATGAGGTGCGTGGGCAGATCTGGGACCTGTGTGTGGGGGCAGACGTGCCCAGACGTCCCTGGGTCCCCCCCCTGGATGTTTTCTCCGGAGTGGTCTGGAGGAAGGAGGCAGACATAGTGTCTCTCCTTCCCGGTGGAGAGTGAGGCTGCTTGCAGTTCATGGCCCCTCCCATCTGAAGCTGTATTTTCGGGTTAGGTAGCCAAATCACCACCATGCGGATTATGTCTGTGTGTCTGTTCTTGTCATCTTTGTGTGTTTACTGTTTCCCGCTTCCTCCCTTTACCCTCTTAAGGAAAGGAACCCCCCCCCCCAGTCCTTCCAGAGGACGGGGAGACTAAGCTGCCTTTTGTCCCTGCCCCCCCCTTCCTTTTGTTCTCAGGCCACTGCTGCCACTGCAGCTGCTGCTACGAGGGCTCCCGGCAGGCGGGAGCTAAAACCTGGTCTGGATCTGGCTCCAAGAATGAAATGTCACTCCCTATATGAGTCTGTGGTACAATGCTGGTACAAATTTAGATTTCTAGATTACTGAGAGGAATCGCAAAAAGATTTTGATATAAAAGGTTATAGAAGGTCAATAAACTGTTTGTTATGGTTTCTTATACCTGCAAATACTGAATTTAAAGGTTAATCCTGGTTGGTTTTCATTTTAAAAAAATGGCTAATGATTCTACAAACTGTTTATATGAACAGGTATGTGACTTGGAAATGTAAGCAAACTTTAATTGTATGTATGTATGTATGTATGTATGTATGTATGTATGTATGTATGT
>CABHPR010146979.1:53643-76117 GCA_902168415.1 Peromyscus melanophrys
TGTGTGTGTGTGTGTGTGTGTGTGTGTGTGTGTGTGTGTGTGTGTGTGTATGTGTGTGTGTGTGTGTGTGTGTGTGTGTGTGTGTGTAAGCAAATGAGGCAAGGGAAGCTCAGTGGAACATCACTTGCCTAACATGCATGATGCCCTTGATTCAAGTAAGCAACACAGACAGTCAGACACACACACACCCACACCTCCACACACACCCCCACAAACATACACACAAACACAATCATTTGTAACAAGGATTATATCACTGTTTCTTTGTGTGTGTAACTATTTTGCTCACTTGAACACCATAGTTTTCAGATCTTGGTATCATCAGGAGATCAGTGTTTTGGTTTTATCTATTATAAAACAATTATTTTTGCTATAAATAAAATTTAATGGAATTTTAATGAACTATATCCAAAAGTTGTTGGACTGATAAGAGTCTTATGTTTCCACCAACAGCCATTGCTCTTATAAATGTTCCTCACAAAGTCACGAACTTTAGACTGACAGCTGTGGAACTTGCATGGGGCCAGACTAGATGCTCTGCATACAGGAGACAGTTTTGTAGCTTGGTCTGTTTGAGGGGCTCCTGGCAGTGGGATTAGGATCTATCCCTGGTGCATGAATTGGCTTTCTGGAGTCCATTACTCATGGTGGGATGCCTTGACTACCTTTGATGCAGGGAGAAGGGGCTTGGTCCTGCCTCAACTGAATGTACCAGGCTTTGCTGACTGCCCATGGGAGGCCTTATCCTTTTGGAAGAAGAAACAGGGTGTATTTAGGGGAAGGAGGAGGCTGGCGGGAGAGTGAGAGGAGGGATGAGAGGTGGATCTGTGGTTAGTCTGTAAAATGAATAATAAAGTTTTTAAAGAAAAAATTCTGCATGAACAAGGGTGGTTAGGAACACTGTGATGATATTTTATTTTGTGATGAAATGTGGTTATATGTTAGTTGTGCTTTGATAAATAAAGCTTGACTGGAGATCGGGGAGGGGGCGGGGAAGGCCATCTATTTTAAGTAAGCAATGTTAGGCAGCACATGCCCTAAATCCATCACTTATCAGGCAGGGTCTCTGTGTGTTCAAGGCCATACTAGGGAAGAGAGCCAAGCGTGGTGAAACACGCCTTTAATCTCAGTACCAAACATAGAGACCTGGAGGTCTATACAGACAGTCAGTCACAAGGAAGTGAGGTAGCTAGGCTAAGAGCCAATAAGAGGACAGAAAAGCAAGGCATAGATAGGTGTGGGTAGACAGGAAATAGCTCATATTTGGAAGCTACAGAGTGGGTGAGGTAAGGCAGCTGGCAGCATCTCCCTATTTCACTGATCTCTCTAAGGTTTTCATCCCTATATTTGGCTCTGTGTTTTTATTTAAAAAGACCATTTAGAAATTCATCTACAGAACACCACAAGAACATGGCCCACAGAATCAACTGACTGTAACCCATGGTGACTTTCAGAGATGATGGAGCCTGTAGGGGTCTGATCCAAGTCTTCTGCATTTATGTATTGTCTGAGTAGCTTTGTGTTCTTTTGGGATTCCTAACAATGGGAGCAAGAACTGTCTCTGAATCTTTTGCCTGCTTTTGGGACCCTTTTCCTCATAGTGGGTTGCCTCATTCAGCTTTGATGTGATGATATGTTCCTGGTCATATTGCAGTTTGTTATGCCTTGTATGGTTGACATCCCTGGGAGACCTGCTCCTGTTTGAGGGGATGGAGGGGGCATGGCCCTGTGTGGAGGGGAGAGAGGGGAAAATGGAGTTGTAATGTAATGTGATGTAATATGAGAAAAGAATTAAAAAAGAAATTAAGAAGTAATGGATAAAGAATGTGTGTTAAATATACACAATGGAATTTTATTAAGCCATAAAGGAGATGGGGTAGAGAAACTATACTGTTTGTAAGAAAATAGATAGAACTACAGGCTGTCTTGTTAAGTGAAATAAGTCAGTCTCATGCAGATATGTAAGCATGTTTTCTCTCAAATATAGAATCTAGGGTGGGAAATGTAGGAAGATAAAAGGGAGACAGTTATGGATATGGAATAATAAAAAGTGATGGAGAAGAGGATAATAAAAGGTGACAGAAGGGTGTATGTAATCATGGAATGCCATATACATGTATGGAAACATTGTAATGAGACTCCTTACTGTTTACAAATAATATATATTAATAAAAAATTGAAAAAATTTCTTTCATGCTATAAGTTAAGTATTCTTAATTACAAAATAAATGAATAAATAAATTTGAAAATAAACCTGAAAAGCCTACATCATCCAGCTATAGAATAATGCCAATATAATGAGAAACATCAAAAGTTGCTTGGACTTGCAAATGTTCAAAGGTAGTCTTTTGAAATAAAATTCCATAATTATATCATTATTTCTAATATTGAATGAATAGTGCTTTTTTGAAGATCAGAAAAATAAATATGTATTGCATGTCAATTTTGCTAGTTCATACTTAAGTCTACTTGAAACCAGAAAGAACAGTTTTTTTCTTTAGAATGTGTTTTGAATGCTAAAATAAGAAATATCAAAAATATTTAATAAAAATAACTAATTTACTCAGAAACAAATATGGAAAATAAACACTAAATATTCAATTTAATTCATTAAAGCTAATGTACTAAATGCATATTTTATTGATTATACATGTAGTTCATTGTTCCTTATCATAATGTATATGCTAGATTTTTTTTCCTTATAGTAATTCCATGATATGCATAAAGATTACAAAAAATGACAAATCATGGTTATATTTGGCTAACTGGTATCAAAATAAAAGTCATAAAATCATGTTAAATCATGTAGTTCATGAAACTCTATGTTGCATGCAATGCCCTAAATTGATGTTATCCCTCTGAGTGTCCTAATCCAAAGTCTCCAACACTTACAGAAGATTTAAGAATGCATGCCTGGAAAAAAGAATGAATATCACATAGAATAACTGGCTGCTAGTACTATTGACTCAGCAATAGTACTAGCAAATCATTAGTACAGGTATATTCTGTTTTTAGATCATCCTTATTAATAAGTCTCAACTGTGTCCAGCTGTCTTACTGTGTTGTTTGGATGGTAGTTGAGGTGCAAGCCACTGTCACAAAGAGGAGAAGAGGTACCACTGCTTTGGTCACTTGGAGCACCTGCAGGAGACAAAAACATAATATAATGTCATGCTGTTCTAGAATGACTTTGTCTAGTTCATGTTATTTTCAATAATAATATGAAAATTGACCAGTCTACTCATGTAGATCTCATCCACTTCTCCTTCACAGGGTCATCCATGTGTCCCTCCTAGGGTCTTTCCCTTTTAGCTAGCCTCTCTGGAGTTGTGGGTTGCAGTCTGGCCATCCCTTACCTCACATTTAGTATCCACTTATGAGTGAGTACATACTATGTTTGTCCTTCTGAGTCTGGGTTACCTCACTCAAGATGAAATTTTCTAGTTCCATCCATTTGCCTGCAAATTTCATAATATCATTGTTTTCTACTGCTGAGTAGTATTCCATTGTGTATATGTGCCACACTTTCTTTATCCATTCTTCAGTTGAGGGGCATCTAGGTTGTTTCCAGGTTCTTGATATTATGAATAATGCTGATTTGAACATAGTTGAGCATGTGTCCCTGTGGTATGATTGAGCATTCCTTGGGTATATGCCCAAGAGTGGTATAACTGGGTCTTGAGGAAGACTTATTCCCAATTTTCTGAGAAACCACCATACTGATTTCCAGAGTGGTTGTACAAGTTTGCATTCCCATCAACAGTGGAGGAGTGTTCCCCTTGCTGCACATCCTCTCCAACATAAGCTGTCTTCAGTGTTTTTGATCTTAGTCATTCTGACAGGTGTAAGATGGTATCTCAGAGTTGTTTTGATTTGCATTTCCCTGATGACTAAAGATGTTGAGCAATTCCTTAAATGTCTTTCAGCCATTTGAGATTCTTCTGTTGAGAATTCTCTGTTAAGCTCTGTAGACCATTTTTTAATTGGATTGTTCAGATTCGCTGCCAGGCACCAGGCTGAGCTCTGGGAATCCAATTGGTGAGAGAGAGGAGAGATACTGCAGGTGAGGGTCATCGAGATCATGTTGGGAGAATGAGCAGAGATGAACGGCCACACTAGTGGAAGCCCATGAACTGTGTACTGGTGGCTGTGGAGCCCCCATGGGACTGGACTAGGCCCTCTAGATATGGAAGACAGTTGTTTGACTCGAACTGTTTGCGGGGCACCCAGGCTGGGGGATCAGGATCTGTCCTTGGTCTATGGACAGGCTTCTGGAACCTGGTGCCTGTGGTGTGACACCTTGCACAGCCTTGGTGCAGTGGGAAGGGGCTTGGACCTGCCTAGGTTCAGTGTGCTGGGCTTTACTGACTCCTCATGGGAAACCTCAATTTGGGGGATGTGGGGAAGTGAGGTGGTTTGGGAAAGAGGACTGGGGGTAGGAGAAGGGAGGAGGGGAGATTTGTGAATAGTATGTTGAAATTTTCTTAATAAAGAAAAATGAAAGAAAAAAATAATATGAAAATTGAAAAATAAAACAAAGAAATTTGACTTATATCAAAGCCAGAGCTTGTCAATAATATACGTCGTGGGAGAGAGAGAGAGAGAGAGAGAGAGAGAGAGAGAGAGAGAGAGAGAGAACTTTGAATTTCAGAAACATCAGACTTCCTTAAAAATATTGTATTCTGTTTTTTTTCCCACTCCTCATTCCAAGAGAAGCCAGAAGATAGTACAAGATCTTCTAGAATTGGAGTTACAGAAGGTTGTAGGCCATAACAGTGTGTTAGAAATAAAATCTGTGTCCTCTCAAGAGCAGCCAGTGTTATTAAATGCTGAGCCATTTCTCTAATCCCTCTACCCAGACTTTTAATATTGAAATGTTTTGTTATTCTGTAAAATTTTATTTTATGCTTTGTTTCAAAGTATGGACTGATTCTATCAGTAGAAACTAGTTTCACATGTGCTCTTAGTATGTATTCAAAAATCCTCATCAAATCTATTTAATTTTGTGACATTTTGAAGCAAAAATATGCATTCAAATTTTATGAAAAATATAGTAACACATATTTTAAATTTAATAATTAATGCAATCAATCATTCTAATCAATTTAAATCATTGAATAATATACTAAAGGTAGACAATTTTCAAAGATGTCATTGTATAGAAATTACATGTTCCCTGACTTCTGATTCTTCACTGTGACCAGACATTATTACTTTGGTGTTTCTAATGTATTTGACCAACCAACTATTTTTTGAAAAGTCACAGTTGAGTTTAAGCACCAAATTTCTTAGGAAGGTTTTACTTCCTAACATGATACATTCAAGACTCGTTCTATTTTTTATTACTCAAAATGCTACAGATTTCCTGCAACTAAGAAGTCATTTGCTTGGATTAAATTTGTCCACTTTCCAAATTTTTTTTGTTAAGGGGCTAGAGGGATGACTCAATGCTTAAGAGCACATGCTACTTTTGCAGAAGTCCTGGGTTCAATTTGCAGCACCAGCATGGTAGCTCAGAGACAACTGCACCTCTAGTTCCAGAGAATATGACATTTTATGGTCTCCCTGAGTATTAAAAGCTCATGGTGTGCTTACACGCAAGCTTAAAAATACATACATATATAAACAAGAATAAACAATAATTTCTCTTAAAATTTACACTTTATTTTTCATTTTTGTGTCAATTTTAAATATATTTTTTATTTTTATAACATTATTTTAATGTCATTATTTTGAAATATATCCATTTTAACTTAAATATGTTTACATGTTTAAATGTCATAGCATCAAATGATACCTATTTCTTAAAAACACAAAATATCAAATTCTGTGACTGTATTTTAAAATATCATAGAGAAAAAATAAAATTATAAATGAATACACAAAAAGATCCAGCTATAATTTCAATGATATATACTTAAGTCAGAAAAATTTAATGGAATAGAAATTTAAATTAAACAAGCAAAAAGTAAAAAAAATAATTACAAGTAAAACAAAAGTTATATAGCAGTTAATTTTATGGCAGGAACTATGTAGAAAAGAGGAGAAAGTACAAATTAGCAGTGTCAAGAAGGCTAAGAGATACTAAAGCAAAAACTGAAAGGATGTTATTGTAAGTTAATACTAATAAATTAATATCTTCACTCAATTGAGAATTAGCATGAAAAGAATCTAGCTAATTTTATGAAAAAAATAACTACAAAGAATATTGCATTTATTCTAGAGACTAAGTAGTACAAAAGAATACTGACATTCCATTCTCAAATTAATTTTTATTAAAGAATTAAGAAAATTGTGGTACAGCAGAGTGAATTTCATTATATAAAATTGAATCTAACATAGATATTCACAACAGATAATTGAAACCTTATTATGGTCCACACAGAGGCCAGGCCAGCATCCTGAATCCCAGATAAGACTGCTCCCCAAACCACCAGCACTTGCCCAGCATAACTCCAATTGCCCTTCCTCTCCTCATCACAATGTCCTGGCCCACACCTCTGGCAGAAGGCTTCTACTCCATCCAATGCCAGGAAAAATCCTTGATCCCCAGAGGTAAGACCAGCAACCTGAATCTTAGAGACCAGGCCAAATCCCTGAAAAACAGGCAGAAGCCTCCTACCACTCTAGAAGCCAGAACTGCATCTGAATCCCAGAAGACTCTCGGGCCAAATCAGAGGCCATGCACATTCATAGTCAGAATATCAGACCAAAACTTGGGGAAGAACTCCCTGGTAGATCAGAGGCCATCTAAGCGATCAGACATCTAGCCTCCAACACTGGCAGAGACCTTTTATTTAACAACAGGCCAAGGAATCCAATAAACAAGAGAGGAAACAGAAACAAAAGAAGAAAACACTCATCCAACAAAGAATAATTTTGAAAAATTGGCAACTAGATTTATAATCATTCCAAATTCAGATGTCTAAACGTGTGAAAGAACACAAACAACAACACCCAGAGCAATATGTCACAACCAGAACACAGCTATCTCAGTACAAAAAACCCTGAATATTCCAACAGCTTTCTTAAGATTAAGAAAACAATCTTAAAACCAAATTTATGATGATGATAGAGGTCCTCAAAAAGGAGAAGTAAAACTTCCTTAAATCATCCTAGGAAAACACACACACAAAATTGGAAGAAGTCAGCAAATCCCTTAAAGAATGACAAGAAAGCCAAGAAAAATCATAACAGC
This sequence comes from Peromyscus melanophrys, assembly GCA_902168415.1. Taxonomy (NCBI): domain Eukaryota; kingdom Metazoa; phylum Chordata; class Mammalia; order Rodentia; family Cricetidae; genus Peromyscus; species Peromyscus melanophrys. The sequence continues at coordinate 60,842 of CABHPR010146979.1, forward strand.
ATACAAACACCTGAAGAAAATTATTCAAGACATGAAAATCTAAATAAAAGCAATAAAGGAAAGACAAATTGAGGGAATTCAGGAAATAGAAATCTAGAAAGTGAACAGGAACTATAAACACAAACATTATCAAAGAATTCAAGAAATGGAGGAGAGACTCTAAGGTGTTGAAGATATAATAAAATAAATAGATTCATTTATCAAAAAAATGTAATATCTAAAGGACTTCTAACACAAAACATCCAGGAAATCTGAGACACATGAAATAAAACAAACCTAAGAATAATTTGAAAAAAAGAAGAGTGCACACTAAAAAACCCAGAAAATATATTTAACAAAGCCATAGAAGGAAATTCCCTTAAGCAAACATGCCTATAAAGGTAGAAGAAGCTTACAGACAACCAAATAGATTGATCAGAAGAGAAAGCCCCCATATCACATAAAAATCAAAACACAAAAATACAGAACAAAGAAAGCATATTACAAGCTGCAAGGGAAAAAGGCCAAATAACATCTAAAGGTAGACCTATAAGAGTTACACCTAACTTGTCAGCGGAGTCCATAAAAGCCAAAATGGCCTGGACAAACATGCTGCAGACTCTAAGAGACCACGGATGCTAGCCCAGACTTCTATGGCCAGAAAACCCTAGAAGACATTTCATGACAAAATATAATTTAAACAATGTCTAACCAAAAATCCATCCCTAGATTTCTAGGTACTAAAAATATAGTTCCATCTATGGTAATTAAATACACTCATGAAAACACAGGCAATAGATAGTCTCACACCAGAAATCCAAAGAAGAGAAACATGCATGCACACACACACACACACACACACACACACACACACACACACACACTACCACCACAACCAACAACATAATAACAGGAATAAACAATCCATGGTCATTAATAAGTCTCAATATCAGTAGAATTGGTTGGCCAATAAAAAGCAACAATCCAGCAGAATGGAAATGAAAACAGGATCTACCCTTCTGCTGCATACAAGAAACACACTTCAATATTAAAGACAGATATTACCTCAGAACAAAGGGTTGGAAAAAGATTTTCCAATCAAATGGACCTAACAAGCAAGTGGATTTAACTATCGTAATATCTAACAAAATAGACTTTAAACAAAAATTAATCAGAAGAGACAATGAAGGACATTTCATACTCATTAAAGGAAAATCTAACAGTATGAGGTCTCAATTCTGAATATCTATTCCCAAAGTGCCAGGGCATTCAGATTTGTAAAAGGAACATTATAAAAGTTTAAACCACACATGGAGTCTCACACATTAATAGTAGACGGCTTCACCACCCCAGTCTCATCAATATACAGGTTGTTCAGATAGAAACTAAACAGAAATAATGGTACTAACACACACCAAAATGGAACATTTAAAGGAAATTGATTAATTTATGGATATATACAATCTACCAATGTTAAATCAAGATGGGAAAATAGATACATAACACTAATGGGATATAGTCAGCAATTTAAAATGTAATAATTAAATAAGTCAATGTCAGATCAATTCAGGTCAGAATTCTACCAGATCTCCAAACAACTAATACCAATACTCCAAAAATCATTCCATAAAAAAGTAAGAACATATTTCACAATTCTTTTTACAAAACCAGTATTACCCTGATACCAAAAATCAGAAAAACCTAAAAATAAAAGATAATTGTAGACCAAGAAACCTGATAATCCTGGATGTAAGAATTCCCAACAAAGTACATGCAAATTGAATTCAAGAACACATCAAAAAATAGTATCCATTAAGATCAACTTGGACTCATCCCAGAGATGCTGGATGGTTCAATATACATAACTTAACAAATGTAAGACTACACATAGATTCTCAAGCAAAGAAACCACATGATCATTTCGTTAAAAGTAGAAAAGAGCCAGGTGGTGGTGGTGCATGCCTTTAACCCCAGCACTTGGGAAGCAGAGGCAGGTGGATCTCTGTGAATTCAAGACCAGTCTGGGCTACAAAGTGAGTTCCAGGAAAGGCGCAAAGCTACACAGAGAAACTCTGTCTTGAAAAACCAAAAAAAAAAAAAATGTAGAAAAGATTTTTCACAAAATTTCGTATCCATCATGATAAAATTACTGGAGAGATAGGAATACAAGAGATAAGTCTCAACATAATAAAGACAATGTACAATGAACACAGGCAATATTATTCTAAACAGAAAAACTCAAAGCATTTTTTGGCAAAATCAGGAAAAAAAATCAGGATATCGATGTGGTGATATTTTATTTTTGCACCCCAATAAAACTTATCTGAGAATCAGATGAAAAAGCCAGCCACAATATTAAAAATAGAGATCTGGCAGTGGTAGCACACAACCTAAATCCTAGCATTTTGGAGGCAGATATTCTGGAACTCTGAGTTCAAGGCTACACTGGGAACAGAGCCAGGTGTGGTGGCACACACCTTTAATTTCAGCGCTAGTTAACCATAGAGGTCTGGAGGTCTGTACAGACAGGAAGGAAGTGATAGAGTTGGGCGGAAAGAGGAAGTGTTGTAGCTTGGCAGAGAGAGGAAGTAAGATGTAGGACGCAGAAAGGAATATAGGCATGAGTATAAAGGAAGTAGCTCTCCATTTGGCTTAAGATTTCCTAGTGGTAAGAACATGGCTGGCTTCTTTCTGTTTCTCTGATCTCTCAGTTTTCATCTGGCTCTGGGTGTTTTTTTTTTTTTATTACTAAGAACATTTAGCAATTCATCTTACATTGGCGACTTCAAGTTTGTGGCACAAATTCATGAAAAAGTCTCCTTGCCTGGACTCAGACCTGAGCTGTACATGGCCAGACTGCCCACTTCATGTGGGCTGGAGTCTTTTTGTCTTCTTTTCTCCTTGTGGGTTGTGGGCTCTCTCTGGATCCCCATCTCTGACTGCTACCATACTAGATAGCTACCTTGAAACTTTCTTGGGCTTTTAATGTTCTCCTCAGTCAGCAGACTTGGTGAGTCAATTAAGCTATCTTAATGAGAGAAATTAGTTAAAAGAGAAATGTTTCCTACATTAAAAAATGGGAAACATTTTTACAATGGAGGAAATTTGATCTTTGTTTGATAAAACATTAGGCAGTCTGAAAATGGAACAATTACATGAGATAATAATTAATGTTGATGGGATGTATGTAACATCAATTATGAATATGATTTGTTTGGTCATTTTTGTTTTATCATTAAAAAGGTTGATAAATTTGAGTGCCAAGGTAAAAGTTTTAGAAAAATCTGTTAAAACAGATCATAGAGATATTCAGACCCAGACCGAAGAATTTAAAGCTGAACCTATCTGAGCATTGAATTATACAGTTACAAAGAAACAGCCTAAGATTTTCAAACAACCAACATTAATCTATTCAATAACCTTACAAGAACTGCCAGATGCTCAAGGCTCTGTATGGGCTAACTGGACTCTAGAGGAAATGTTACATTTGATGAGATTTAAAGAAGCTATATTCTCATATGATATGCATTCTCCATTTGTAAAGCAGATATTAAACTTATTCAACTTATAATAGAATTATCCCTCAGGACTGGAAAGATTTGATTACATCTGTCCTAGAGTCTGGTCCACAGTTACAATGGAAAACCTAGTGGAAAGATGAGGCTAAGACTATAGAACAATGATGTAGGACTAGAGGTATAGAAATTTCCCAAAATCAACTTCTTGGAGAAGGTGATTATGCTGATAAACAAAGACAATATTTATATGGTGGCCACACCCTAATTTTATGGTGAATGCAGCCCTGAATGCTTGGGAGTGAATTGAAGCAATAGAAAAAAAATGAGTCATTTACAAAAATTATAGAGGACCCAAAAGAAGCCTTCATGGATTTCTTTCAAAGGCTGTCTTCATCAGTAAAATGATAGGAAATTCAGAATCCAGGCAGATAATAATTGAATCTCTGGCTTTTGAAAATAATAATGCAGCATGTAAAAGGGTAACTGGCCATTAAATGCAAGATTAGAACCCATGGAGGAATGGATCTGAGATACAATTAATATTGAATCCCATGGCCATGATGATACTTGGATAGGAGAAGTGATTTTCAGAGGTTTGAAGAAAAATAATAATGTCAGATGCTTTAATCGTGGTAAACAAAGTAACCTAAAAAGGGACTGCAAACAGGGCACTCCAGAAACAATGTTTCTTCAAGGAACAATGCCAACAGATTGCCCCTCCCTTCTGGATTATGCAGAATATTTGACTAACAAATGTAGATAAACAAGGGATAGACAAAGTAATCCTTTGCCTTTGCCATTGGGAAACTCCCTGAAGGGCCTCTCACAGGTCTCTGTGGCAAATTCAGTTCAGTCCTTTCTTGCCATCATAGAAGAAAAACCTTCCCATAGCAATTAAATAACCAAATGCCTATTGTGAAAAACCAGACTGCTTTTGGTGATAGAACAGCTATAGCAGAGAGAAAAAAAATTCAGGAGAAACCATAAAGCAAATTTTTGGGCAAATTTCTATAAATAAAAAAAGATCAAAAATAAATATGAATAAATGACATTCTCATTGAAGGTCTTGTAGACACAGGTACATACATAACAATAATTGCACCAGAATCTTGGAATCCAAATTGGCCTCTTGAAGAGGTAAATGTTCGGTTGTCAGCAACTGGAACATTATCTCAAGTGAAACAGAGTACAAAATAGAGGGTTCTCCCACAGGGGAACTTAAATAGCCCAACCCTATGCCAATATTTTGTATGACAGTTGTTGGAAGTAATATGTAAACAATATCCTAAATCTAAAATTAATCATTACATGGGTGTTATTTTATCAACTGATTCAAATGCAGATATTATAGAAAGAATGTTTGAAGAAGTAAAGAAAAATTTGACATGTTGAGAATTACAAATTGCTCCTGAAAACATACAAAGAGGAGATTCTATGAATTTTTTTAGGATATAAAATATGTCTACAAAAAATTATACCCCAAAAGGTGCAAATTAGGAGAGATCAATTACATACTCTTAATGACTTTCAAAGATTATTAGAATATATTCCCTATCTATGGACTGCTATTGGGGTAAAAAATGATGAACTGAGTAATTTGTTCAAAACCTTGAATGTGAAAAGAACTCAAATATTCCAAGCTGAAGCTGATAGAGAATTGGCTTTGGTGGAAAAGAAAATACAGGATGCACATGTGCATTGTTTGGCTCCAAAGCTTGATTGCATTTTGGTTATTTTACCCACTAAGCATTCTCCTACAGGAATTTTAATACAGAGAGAAGATATTATATTGGAATGGATATTTCTACCAAATAAACAGATTAAATACCAAATACCAAATAAAAAATTAAAAACCTATAGGGAAAAAATCTGAGTTGATTTTAAAAGGAAAATAGAAACTTTGTTAATTAGCAGGAATAGACTCAGCAGAAATTGTAGTGCGTTTAACTAATAATGAAATTGACAAATTATAGTTAGAAAGTGAACCTTGGCAGAGAGCTTGCAGTAATGTTTTTTGGGAGAGATTAACAATTGATATCTCAAAAGCATCAGAATTCAACTTATGAAAGTAGTTAACTGGAACCTGCACATTGTATGGGAAACACCAAGATCTGGAGTCCCTACATTTCATACAGACACAAACAAAGAAGGCCAGGCAGGTTACAAATCTAAGTCCCTACATTTCATACAGACACAAACAAAGAAGGCCAGGCAGGTTACAAATCTAAGTAAAGTGGTTCAAAATCCTTATATTTCTGTTCAAAAATTGGAATTATATGCTATTCTGATGGTATTAATGGATTTTTCCTAACCTGCTCTATTAACTTAAAATTTTCTCAATGCTAGTGAGAAAGGAACAATAGCTGCAGAGAGACAAAAACTACAGAATTAAATCAGCCTATATACTTTAAGGATATGCTGACTTCATAATGGAAACCAGGATATGTATTATGTTGGGGATGAAATTTGCTTTGGTTTCTACAGGAGAATAAAAGCTATGGATAACCTCGCAATTGATAAAGGTTCAATTTGAACAAGAGACCTCTTAATTAGAAGAAGTGATAGTTAATCAACCAGAATGACCATTCTATTGGCGAAATTACTAAGGCCACTCCACGTAGTTAAAAGGAGATTTATTTAAAGGCGTAACTCACAAATGAAGGGATAGGTAGATGATGGGTTCTGGAAGAGACGCAGCGCAGTCCGGCGGTGTTCTCTGGAGAACTTTCCTCGGTCTACCTCTCGCGTCCCGGTCCAGGAAACAAGAGAGCGCCGTGCATCCCAATCTCAGGTCTCCAGCCCTCCCTTGGCCCCGCCTTGTAGGCGTGATAGTTACGGAAGCCTCAATGGGGGTTGGAACTTCCAGACCAAAGCTGGAATGGCTACCCACTACACCATTCAATTTAAACTAACTTATAACTCTAATAAATGCTTTTCATGTAATCAGCTATAACTTGCCAAAAGGGAACCTCTGCAAAGTTAGGGTAGGGGAAGGGTTTTTGTTCTTATCTTTCAAGAGAATGAAGGCTAAGGAATCTGAAGAATACCAAACAAATGAGATATCTGAAGAAAAAGAACAAGTCATCCAGGAAAAAAAATAGTCCCAAGAAAAAGAGTAAATGGCCTATTGGTATATCACATATAAAATTTCATAAGTCTTCCTAAATGTTTGTTTCGGCTGTTCTCAACAGACACTTAGCACAAATGGTCTTCTTATAGTTCCAGCTCAATTAAAAATTAAAGCTGGCTTTGGAGTTGGAGGATGGTTCTCTCCTTCTCTAAACCAAAGAATGCTTGTTAAAAGAAAATGCAAAATCTCTGAAAAGCCATTTGATATGGGACATAAAAAATTAAGGAATTATTCTATTGCACTAATCTCATAATTCCTTGATTTTATTTTGACTCTTTAAAACTTTTCTTAAGGTATGAATTTCATATCAAAATTTATAAGATTAATGTATATACATATATATACACATTTGAACTTATACTATATTATACATTATGTATATATATTAAAATTTTGTCATATTAATGGTCATGTAGAGTACTAACTAATTCTAGAAAAAAGGCTTCATCTAGCAGCCTGTACATGTTTTCATGTTTGAACTGTAGTGAATCATGTCTGTGCCCAATAGTGACTTTGAAGTCTCCAAAAAGATGATGGGGCCCCACAATGATGATAATACAACTAAGATGACAAGCACCACCCAAAGATCAACTTTAGACTGCAAATTGTAGCATGAATATTAAAGGGTCTTATTAATAAAATCAAACCTGGAGCCAGGTACCAGGGTCAACGCTGGAAGATCAGAGAAGCCGAACAAGCCACAACCACCTCACCTTGCCAATTCCTCAGCTGATCCTTTTTCCTCAAACTGGAAGCCTTTGAGTCCTCATTCAAATGAATCTCAGCTGAACTGCTGCTCAAAAGCCTAAAAGCTTAACCAGCTCTAGTTCCTGGTCCTCATGCCTTATATACCTTTCTGCCATCACTTCCTGGGATTAAAGGCATGAGTCACCATGCCTGGCTGTTTCCAGTGTGGCTTTGAACTCAAAGAGATCCAAATGGATCTCTTCCTCTGGAATGCTAGGATTAAAGGCGTGTGCTACCACTGCCTAACCACTATGTTTAATATTTTGGCTGTTCTGTTCTCTGACCCCCAGATAAGTTTTTTGGGGTGTGCAATATGTCAACCACAGCAAACTGCTCAGGTCAGTTTTGAAATAGCTAGCTGAGATTATGGAGCCTCACAGACTAGTCAAGCTAGGACTTGAGATAAGTCCTACATTTTTCCATTATGTAGAGAATGGACAAATGATACAGCTACCTCCACCAGGACTTGACAATTAACCAAAAATTTTTTTCAGGAAACCCTAAAGATTATTTTGCCCCCCAGAAAGCAGGAACTAATTTTAAGAATATAACACCCACATTCCCAAGAAGTGAGGTGGGTGGTTTTTGGTCATTCAATGGGTTATGATAATTGTCACTGCTTAGGATGATTGGTTATAATTTGTTAATTGTTAATGGTCAAGAAAAAAGTGAAATAAAGGAAATGAGTTTCAGAGTTCTTTTTGAAAAAAATAGAGTATATAGATAAGAGATAGATTATTGAATCTACTCTGAAAAGAAAATAAGGGAGAATATGGATTTGATAAGATAAAAAGGTAGATTATTGAATGTAGCTGGAGAGCTTCTCTCCAGGTCCCACCAAGTCCCTGCAGTCCCACAACCCACTTATAAAATAATCACTCAGATGCTTATATTACTTATAAACTGTATGGCTGTGGCAGGCTTCTTGTTATCTAATTTTTTATCTTAAATTAACCCATTTCTATTAATCTATAAGTTGCCACGTGGCTTGTGGCTTACCAATACCTTACATCTTGCTTGTCATGGTGGTGGCTGGAAGGTCTCTCCCCCACAGCCTTCCACTTCCCAGCATTCTCCTCTCTCCTTGTCCCACCTATACTTCCTGCCTGGCCACTCGCCAATCAGTGTTTTATTTATATAGAGCAATATCCACAGCAACTGAAGCTACTTTTAAAAGGTGACTATTAATTATAAATACTTTACATTGGATTAGATTTTTTATGTTGTATATAAATCATGTATATTGCTAAAATTTGAGATTGATTTAGATAGATATAAGATAAAAAGGTAGATTATTGAATCTACTTTTATAAGGCAACTGCTAGTTTTAAATCTTTTACATTGGATTGGATTTTTATATATTGTATACAAATTTTGTATATTGATACAAATATGAGATTGATTTTGTTAGAAAATACTGTATATATATTTCTAATTATGTTCAATGTATTGTACCTATACAGTCCATTTAACAATGTAATGTAAATTGCTAGTCCTTGAAAGTTATTATTACCAACTAATTAGGATATAAAGAAACGCAGGTTAGTAGTCATTATAATCAAACTTGTAGTCATATTAGGTATGCTTTCAAAGTCAAGCAGAAATATATTTTAGATAGACAGGTCATCTTCAAACACTTCAGAGATCTGCAGAATATGGCATTTAAGATATTTTAATAACATAGATTTTTTTTTCTTCTTTTTATGACTATGAGACATATCTGCTTCTGGCAGCACGAAACTATTTGAAAGGAGATGATGGGCATGAAGAAACTCCATATGGAGTTTACTTTCATTGTGGCAAAAGTTAGCCACTGGGCAAGAACAGGCCCTTGCCTCAACTGCTGACAGTATGCTGTCCAAATGAATGAATAGGACATAAATAAAAGGACTTCTGATGATTGCCAAGACAAGGTAGGAAAGCTCTTTAGAAAACCCTGCATCACAGATGAGTCTTCCAGATATGCTAGGCCTCTAGACCAAACATGAATGCCCCAACTTTGCAGAGAAACCTCAGATAACGCTCCAGGTAGCTAGCTGTTTCTGTCATAACTCACATTTTTTGGAAGTTGTTTGTTTGCACTTCCTGTTTAACTAGGCAATATTATTTCCTTCTTGGGTCTCCGAAGGAGTTGAAGATTAGATAGTTATAATTTTCCTTGTCAACAATTTCAGAAAAGAAACTCACTAAAGAGGTGTAAAGTGTACAAGTTTGAAAGATATCAAAGGTAGTTTTTGGTTGGTAATACAAGTTAGGATAGAAAGTGTATTAAGTACATTTTGGACTCACCAAAATAGGATAGATAATGGAATATTTTCACTGGATTTGTCAAATGCAAATGGACTAGACATTGTTGATATATTGATTGCCTGTATATATTTCATATTGTACTTATTGTATGTAGTTTTTCTTATATTAGTCATAACTTTTTTATTTTAGACAAAAAAGGGGAAATGTGGTGATATTTTTTGTGCACCCAATAAAAGCCTATCTGGGGATCAGAGGAAAAAGTCAGCTACTGTATTAAACATAGAGGTCAGGCAGGGGTAGCACACACTCTTAATCCTAGCATCCAGGAGGCAGAGATTCATTTGGAACTATGTGAGTTCAAGGCTACATTGGGAAAAGAGCCAAGCAGGGTGACATGCATCTTTAATCCCAGTGACAGTTAGCCGTAGAGGTCTGGAGTTCTGTACAGACAGACAGGAGTGATAGATCTGGGTGGAAAGAAGAAAGTGATGTAGTTGGATGGAAAGAGGAAGTAAGATGGAAGGTCAGAGAAAGGTATGTAGGTTTGAGTATACAGGAAGTATCTCTCTCTTTGCCTGAGGATTTCCTAGCAGTAAGAATGTGGCTGATTTTTTCTGCTTTTCTGGTCTGTCAGTTTTCACCTCAATATCTGGCTCCAGGGGTTTTTTTTTGTATTAGTAAGACCATTTTGCAATTTGTCTTACAAATCCAACTTTTTTTTTATTTCTTTTCAATATAGTGTATGAAAACTTAGGTAAAATAATTACACAAATGAAGGAGATACAAACAGGAATGAAGAAGTAACATATCGTTACTTGAACACAATATGAATTTATACATTGAAGACCCTAAATACTCCACCAGTAAACTTCTATAGTTGTTAAGTGCATTTAGCAAACTAAAGGGATAAAAATATCAAAAGCTATTCTATATACAAAGAACAAATACACCAAGAAAGAAATAGGAAACAGTATAATTTAGAAATAACCTCAAATAAAAATTACATTTATTGGGATAAAACAAAGTGAAAGATATGTCTTTCACAAAATACAAATTTTTAATACTGATTAAAAAAAAATGAAGAAGATATGAAAAGCTGGAAAGACTCCCTATTCTAAAGTATTCATTGAATTAATATTTTGAAAATAATCATTTCACCAAAAGCAAACATAAAATTCAATGCAATTTCTTAAAAATTCCCATTCACTTTTTACATAAATTAAAATATTAATCAAAATTTATATGGAAACACCAAAGACCCAGGAAGGCTCAAATTATCCTGAATATTTAAATAACTACTTTAGGTATCCCCAATCCAGATTTTAAGTTATAATACAGATTTATAATAAAAACTGAATGGTACTTCTGTAAAAACAGACATGTTGATCAATGCAACATAATTAAAGACAGAGATGTAATTTTGCATGATTTGAGATACTGTGGCCAAAAATGCATACTAGAGAAAACACAGCATCCTCAAGATATGATGCTGGTCAGAATGTAAGTGCATTCATATCCCTTACCCTGAACACACACACGAGAGAGAGAGAGAGAGAGAGAGAGAGAGAGAGAGAGGGGAGAGAATTCTTATGAGTGGAAAAAGCAGACTTTTAATTAATTATGGTTATACCCAAAAATTAGTACATCTCTCAATCCTCATCACAGAAGCTTCTTGCAATAGATAACAACTAACACTGAAGCCCACAACTGATCACTATACAGAAAATATAAGACATCAGAATGCTCACTCTTTTTTTGATTGTTTGTTTTTGTGACAGGGTTTGTTTGGGTTGTTTTGCTGCCTGTCCTGGGTCTCTCTCTGTAGACCAAGCTGACCTCGAACTCACAGAGATCTGCCTGGCTCTGCTTCCCGAGTGCTGGAATTAAAGGTGTGCATCACCACCACCCAGCATCAGAAAACTCACTCTTAAATGTAATTTCTACATCAAATTCCCTTCAAGATTTCTAGATATATGCAGAAGAGGAGGGAGAAAGACTGTAAGAGCCATAGGTGAAAGATAATTTCAAAAAAAAGTTATAATATTCAAACTCAACATTGCAAAGTCACATATGATTTACTGAACTTGTCACAACATGCACAAAACATGCACAAGTCCAAGCCAGAAAATTTCTCAGCGTATAAATGACATCTATGTAAAATGAGATACAAGTGGGAAAAAATGTGTGTAAAGATGCTGATCGTCACTAGTGATTAGGGAAGTTAAAACCAATACTATAATATCATTATATAATCATTAAAAAACAGCAAAAACATTGAAGATGATTCAAAGACTTAGGAAATGTTGATGATGATGGTGAGCATGTGAAATAGCAGTGTCCCCGTGGAAGCTTCAGTAGTTAGTATTCAAAACGTAACACACAGAACACATAACCAGAAATCCCACTTCTGTATGCACATCCCCAACAATAGAAAGCATGCTCTCAAAGTGATGCTTTCATAAGTACAGTCTTGTTGACAATAGCAAACCAATGCAACCAATGAAATGTCCATTAGTTGATGAAAGGTCAAATATGATGGAATTTTTATTCATTTTCAAAAACAAAGGATATCTTGTCCTAAGGCAAAAATGTAAGTTTCATCATATATTAACTACACACACACACACACACACACACACAAACACACACAAACACACACTCCACACACACATGAGAGAGAGAGAGAGACAGAGACAGAGACAGAGGCAGAGACAGAGACAGAGACAGAGAGAAGAGAGAGAGAAATATCAAGAGAAACAAAATTGTTTTAAATAATGGAAAAATGATCTGAAAAGATGTTTATTCTAAAGAAATAAAGTGATTAAAAAACACATGGAGTGCCGGGTGATGGTGGCGCATGCCTTTAATCCCAGCACTCGGGAGGCACAGCCAGGTGGATCTCTGTGAGTTCGAGGCCAGCCTGGGCTACCAAGTGAGTTCCAGGAAAGGCGCAAAGCTACACAGAGAAACCCTGTCTCGAAAAACCAAAAAAAAAAAAAAACCACCATGGTGAGATGATGGGTAGAGTGAGAGTGCAGGAGGATAGCAGAGAGGGTGAAAATTAGTTAAATGGAAGATTGCATAACCACTAGAAAGAAACAGTTTGAATATTTTGGACATAAAAGAAAACATAAATTTTTGAGAAGCTAATACCATATGATTTGGTGACTGCATGCAATGTACATGTATCAACATATCATACTGTAGTATAAGAAAAAAAATGCCAAATACTGGTGGAAAATAAATGGGAGACAGAGAGCAAATGCAATGTTGCAATTACTCTTTGCACTTTACAGATGCTTACATGCACAGTCTTCATTCAGTGGGAGTTTGAGGAAAGCAGGTGCTCTTTTTAAAAATGACACTGTCAGGGTCACTTCCTCCCCAGCATTCCGAAGAACCTGAACCTGGAAACAGAAAAAGGTTAAAATAATGTACCCATCATTAGTTGTACATTTTCTTATGGTTATCAGCTCTAGGCATTATTGATTGTCTTCCCACCTCTTGATTTTCTCTTGATATCAGAATACTTTGTGAGAGATAAAAGGATAACTTCCTCAAGAGTGCTGTCTTATATCCAATACTTCTCATGCTCATGCCTTTTGCTGCTGTCTTAAACACTGCAATTTGAACCTCCCAGTAACATTCATGGAACACCCCCTGAGGTGTTTATCTTAGGCAGTGGTAGAGATGAGATTGCAAAGTCTACAGAATGATATATGTTAAGTAACCTTGTAGCCACTGTATCTGTTAGTTTAATTACTGCTTATTGGGGATCTCTTTTGTAGTGTAAAATTCAATAATCTTTGACGATAAAAGGAAACTAATCTTGCAGGTATGGACCAAAGAATAATTGTAAAGCTTAATGAATTTATCAAAAACCTTCTTCAAAACTTTATTGAATCTCTTCTTTTCTTTGAAAAGCTGAGAAAATAAAGGAGCTTGGTATCATCAGTAATTCTCAATATTTGAAATTATAGAATAAGTAGGTCAAGTTTTATCTGCAAAAATGGTCCTGATTTCCTAAAAATCAATGCAAAATAGAAAATAGTCAATGGAAAAATTAGTGTAAGAAAGGAATGAAAGGAAGGTTGAGTAAGAAATGTGTAAGTCTCAATGTAGTTGTAGCAAATCACACAAATGTGGGTATGATTATAGACTTTGAGGTAAACCACAGGAAGAATTAAGAATCTTTAATGACTAAGGGTGCTGAGCACTTCCTTAAATCTCTTTTAGCCATTTAAGATTCTTCTGTTGAAAATTCTCTGTTTAGCTCTGTAGTCCTTTAAAAATTGGATTGTTAGTATTCTGATGTCTAATTTCTTGAGTTCTTTACATATTTTGGAAATCAGCTGTCAGATATGGGGTTGGTGAAGATCTTTTCCCATTCTGTAGGCTGTCATTTCGTGTTATTTACACTGTCCTTTGATACAAAGTCTCAGTTTCAGAATTGTACAGACACTTTGGAAATCAGTAGGGTAGCTTCTCAGAAAAGTGGGCATCAACCTGCCTCAAGACCCAAGGAATGTTTAATCATACCACAAGGACACTTGCTCAACTACTAATAGCAGCATTACTTGTAATAGCCAGAACATGGAAACAACCTAGATGCCCTTAAACCAAAGAAAAGATAAAGAAAATGTAGTACATATATACATTAGAGTACTACTCAACAGTAAAAAAACAATGACATCATGAAATTTGCAGGAAAATGGATGGAACTAGAAAATATTCTGAGTAAGGGAACCCAGAACTCAGGAAGACAAACAGGGTATGCACTCACTCATAAGTGGGTATTAGATGTAAAGCAAAGGATAACCGGAGTACAACCCACAGCTCCAGAGAAGCTAGCTAACAAGAAGGACCCTAAGAAGAATGCATGGATCACCCTGGGAAGGGGAAATAGATGAGAATTCTTGAATGAACTAGGGGTGATGGGGAGCAACAGAGGGTAAGGGATGGTGATTAGAATGTAAGGGAATGAGATGGTTGAGCTGGAACAGGGATGGAGTGGGAGAACAATGAAAGAGAAAACTTGATGGAGGGAGACATTATTTGGATAGGGAGAAATCTAGTGCTAGGGAAATTCCCAGGAATCCACAAGGATGATCCCGGCTTGGACTACTAGCAAGAGTGGAAAGGGTGCCTGAATTGGCTTACTCTGGTAACAATATTGAAGAATACCCTGTCATCATAGAGTAACTAATAGAATGGAAGCAGATGTAGAGATCCACAGCCAAGCACCATGCCGAACTCCAGAAGTCCAGCTGAACTGAGGGAAGAGGGATTCTATGAGCAAGGGGCCTCAAGATCATGATGGGGGAAACCTATAGAGACAATGAAATCAAGCTAGTGGGAACTCATGAAATTTAGACCAACAGATTTAGAGCCTGCATAGGACTCGACTAGACCCTCTGCATAACTGAGATATTTGTGTAGCTTGGTCTGATTAAGGGGCCTCTGGCAGTAGGATCAGGATCCATCCCTGGTGCATGATCTGGCTTTTGGGAGCCCATTACTTATGGTGGGACACATTGCACAGCCTTGGTACAGGGGAAGGGTCTTTGACCTGCCTCAACTGAATGTACCAGGCATTGCTGACTCCCCATGGGAGGCATTACCTTTTTGGAAGAGTGAATGGGGGTAGCTTGG
>CABHPR010146980.1:3415-22936 GCA_902168415.1 Peromyscus melanophrys
AGAGAGAGAGAGAGAGAGAGAGAGAGAGAGAGAGAGAGAGAGAGAGTCATGGCTATACAAGATAGTAACAGTAAAGGAGGGTTGAGGATTTAGTCCTGAACAAGAATTTTATATCACTTCCCTTAAGGCTCAGAGAACATTGTAGAAGATGAGATAGAAGGAATATAAGAGCTTAGAGATAGGAATAATGACTGTGAAATGCCAATTTCTAAAGAAAAGCAAGACCTAGCCATTATGAGCTCACGGCAACAATGCCTACAGGCATTGGAGTTATACACAAATGACACACCTATAATCAGGAATGGATGAGGCAGGGGCTCACTTGGCTCTACCCCTTAATGCTGATCTATTGGTAACCAAGAAACTCTGGAAGAAAGGAGACATTGTGGAAATTTTATACTCACTGGTGGTGAGCCTACCAAGCTCAAATAATGTTGTGAACCCATGATCACACATATGACCCTACTTAAACTCTGAGACACAAAACAAAATATCTCGAGTATGAGAAAGAGATTTGTAGAGGAGAAAGTGAGCAGGCAAAGAGCTGGAGGAAAATGAGAGAAGGTGAAAGGAGTAATGTGCAACCACCCTTATGTCCTATCAAAATAAAAGGGTAGGGTATGCACACTATGCTCTAAGAGCAAATGATAGGAAAAAGGCAGACAGACCTTCGGGAAATACCATTTCTGCACCTCAGGAATACATTGTGTGACCTACATCTAGCCTCTGGGTTCTTTGATCTAAGCACTCTTTCTTTTGTGTTCTAAAAAGACAAGATTCAGTTTCTGGGTGCTGGGGAGGAGAGAAAGTAGTTTAGGTGCTTTCTACTAGTACTAATAAAGTAATTTAAAACTTCTTTTACACATATATTTAAAAATAAACCAACCTTCATTACAAGCTGTACATAGCTCTTTAGCCTTTCTTGGCATTGGATATGAGGAAGAGAAAAACAGACGCGTCTGTCAACATTGGAATAGTGTCCTCCCTTTCTTCAACACTACTGTTTGGCTTCTCCCTTGGGTACTCTCCTGGGAGCTTGGAGGACACAGATCTCTATGCTCAAGGAACAAGGCTGCAAAGAAGTTCCTATTGAGCATCTGCCTTGAAGGATGCTGAAAGACCCAGCTTAAGAAACAACGGGCGGTGAGGAATCAATGCATCTAGGGTGTCTCTTTGCTGAACCCTGGTGTCTAGTAACTAAGAAATAAATGAAATGTGCTTTAGAACTCTGGATATCTGGGGAGATATTTTTATACTCACCACTTGCCAACTCTGTGATGTCACAGACATTGCTCAATGTTCAGTGCAACGTGAGGACCAATATGATTGACTATGTTTAAAAGTTTCATTCCTCAGAGTGTTGTAGCCATTACATTGTATGCAGAATGTGACATGTTTTTGCTCCTGGTCCATTTTAAACCCTCCATATTTCCTCTGGCCTCAGCTATGTATCATTGCCTTCTTCAGTTCATCTTGAAACATTCACAGAAACACATTCACAGAGTAGATCTTCTCATTTTGTCATTTTTTTTCTATTCATGTTTCTTGCACACTTCAGGACTGCTCAAAAAACTTGAAGGGTCCTCAGTACAGGGTTGATGATTTTTATGGAGATGAGCCATTACTTCTATGTGCCCATAGGCCTTCTTCAGCTTAATATCTGATTATTTGACTTCAGTCTCCAGTATGTGGAAAAGAATTTCATCATAAAGAACTTCAGGCATCATCAAAAGTATAGTCACTTCATCTTCTAACTGGCACTAGTACCGAGAAGCAAATGAAATGGAAAGGAAAGAAAGATTCCCATTCTCCTCCTACCCAACCCCATTCTGTCTTGCGAGTTCTTGGTCCATTCTTCATTCTTCTAAAGATGGTACACTCTAATCAGGGTTTTTTTCCTTGTCTATGTGGTTCTGGATCAGTTGGAGGGTTCTGATTAGTGGGGGCTGTACTTAGGACCAAACAGTTCTGTTAGTCAGTTATTACCATTAGGAGTTCCTGATGAGTCCCTGGATCCAGAGAATGAAAATACTTCAGGGTCCACAGAGAGTCCTGACAGCCTGAAGGAGGCACCAGCACTGTGGTGGGCTCCACAAAATCCTCTTTTTTTGAAGTGCTTCTGGGCCATTACTGGAAAGCTTCCTGAATATTTCAGGTTACAGCAATCGTGTTAAGTTCCAAAGCTGAACAAAGGCAATGAAAAACACTTCCCTTCAAGCACAGCCCTTGTTTTCCTTTGTTGTCAAGTATAACTTCCAAATTCAAACTCATGAAGCTTTTTATTAATATCTTCATTTAACAGTTACATACTTTTTATTTCTCACTCTTATATCTTTAATTAATTTTGAGTTATTTTTTTTATAAATGTCCTTGTTTAGCTTTTTTCATATGTTTATCTAATCCCCCAACACCATTTTGCTCTTTAATAGTTTTGGTTCACAAATTGAAAAACATTTAATAATAAATGGCAGATCTCTGTGATCTCTCTCCTATTCCACAAGTCTCTAGTTCATCTTTATACTACAATTGAAATGATTTGATTAGTATACCTATTGTAATAAGATTTAAGAATCAGAAAGTTTGTGGCTAAAGGGATGGCTCTATGCATACTGTTCTTGCAGAAGACTGGAGGTTTATGGCGAGCACCCATATTGAATAACTCATAAAAATCTGTAACTACAGCTCTTGGGGATCCAATGCCTCTGGCCACCACTATGCATACACATAACCATTCCCACATATATGTATAATCAAAAATAACAAAAGGAGTTTTTATATTAAAAAATCAGAAAGTATGAGAATTCTGACTGTTTGGCACTGGGACCAACTACTTTACCATGAACATTGTTTGAAATTGCTGTTATATGTTGAATAAACATTGTTTGAGATTTAATTAGTTTTTTACTGCTTTTGAAATTATCCATAATGGACTTTTAATTGGTGTCCTTATTCCAAATGATACCATTACCTTTACTACTGAATTATTTTGTGCATATTTAGCTGCAAGTTTTACTGCATATTGCATATTCTTTTATGTCTTTTTCCTCTCTCTATTTTTACAATATTGTGTCTTAGTTTCTCATCCTTTTATCTATATTCTGACATATTAAAATCCCTGATGTGTCTTATAGTAACATTAGTCAATTATATACAACGAAGATTAGCTCTTGCAGCTTTTCTATACTATATTTGATACTTATAATAATCCTGTTAATTTTGTACTGTCATTGCTGACACTTTACTGCTAGGTAAATTTTAATCTTATAAAAATTATGAAATTGTCTACATTCAAATACCTAGCATTTTTTATTTAAATTTTTTTCTTTCCTTTTACATACTAACCCCTGTTCCACCTCCCACCTCTTCTCCCACTGCCCCACACCTACCCTGATCTCACCACTATTCCCTCCTCATAGAGGGTAAGTCCTCTCTTGGGTAATCAACACAGGCTGGCATGCCAAGTTGGGGCCAGATATAGCACCTCCTCCTTGCATCAAGGCTGAGTAAGGCATTGCACCATAGGGAATGGGCTTTAAAAAACCAGTTTGTGTACCTAGGATAAGTCCTGGTCCTATTGCCAGGGATCCCACAAACACATGAAGTGATACAACTTTCACCCACATTCAGAGAGCCTAGTTGGGTCCCATGCAGGCTCCCCAGCTGTCAGTCCAGAGTCCATGAGCTTCCACTAGTTTGGGTCAACTCTCTGTGGTTTTTCCCCCTTGCTCTTATAATCCTTCCTCCCTCTCTTCAACTGAACTCCAGGATCTTGGCCAAGTGCTTGGCCCTGGGTCTATGCATCTGCTTTCCATCAGTCACTGGATATATGTTCTATGATAACAATTAGGGTAGACACCAATCCGAGTGCAAGGGGAAGGTTAGTTTAAGCACCCTTTCCACCACTATGAATCTTAGCTGGGGACAATCTTGAGAGTTCCTGGGGTTTTTCCTAGCTTCAGATTTCTCCCCATCCACTTAATGGTACACTCTGTCAAGATATCTCTTTCATTGCTCTCTCCCCTCATCTCTCCCCTAACTCATCCATCTCAAGCCCTTGTGTTCCCACCTCCCATTCCCTCACCTCTACTCCCTCCTCCCAGTTTACCCAGGAGATCTTAACCTTTTCCCCTTCCTGGGGCGATCCATGTGTGTCCCTCTTAGTGTCCTCCTCTTTACCTAGCTTCTCTGGGGTTGTGGATTGTAACCTGGTTATCCTTTGCTTTGCATCTAATATTCACTTATGTGTGAGTACATACTGTGTGTGTGTCTTCCTGGGTCTGGGTTATCTCACTCAGGATGATTTTTTTTCTAATTCTATCCATTTGCCTACAAACTTCATGATGACATTTTTTTAACCACTATGTAATACTCAATTGTATAAATGTATCACATTTTCTTTATCCATTCTTCAGTTGAAGGGCATCTAGGTTGTTTCCAGGTTCTGGCTATCAGAGATAATGCTGCGATGAACATAGCTGAGAAAATGTCCTTGTGCTGTAGTTCAGCATCTTTTGGGTATACGCCCAAGAGTGGTATTGCTGGGTCTTGAGGTAGGTTGATTTCTAATTTTTTGAGATAACACTATACTGATTTCCAGAGTGAGTGTACAAGATTGCATTCTTACCATCCTTAGAGGAGTGCTCCCCTCTCTCCACATCCTTTCCAACATAAGCTGTCATCTGTGTTTTTCATCTTAGCCATTCTGACAGACAGAAGATGGTATTTCAGAGTTGTTTGGATTTGCATTTCCCTAATGGCTAAGGATGTTGAACATTTCCTTAAATGTCTTTCAGCCATTAGAGATTCTTCTGTTGAGAATTCTGTAGTCCATTTTTTAATTGGATTGTTTGATAATTTGATGTCTAGTTTCTTGAGTTCTTTAGATATTTTGGAGATCAGCCCTCTGTCAGATGTGGGGTTGGTAAAGATCTTTTCCCATTCTGTAGGCTGCCTTTTTGTCTTATTGACAGGTCCTTTGCCTTACAGAAACTTCTCAGTTTCAGGAGGTCCCATTTATTAATTGTTGCTCTCAGTGTCTGTGCTACTGGTGTTATATTTAGGAAGTGGTCTCCTGTGCCAATGTCTTCAAGGCTACTTTCCACTTTCTCTTCTATTAGGACCAGTGTAACTAGATTCATGTTGAAGTCTTTGATCCATTTGGACTTGAGTTTTGTGTGTGGTGCTAGGTATGGGTCTATTTGCATTATTCTACACGTTGATATCCAGTTATGCCAGCACAATTTGTTGAAGATGGTTTCTTTTTTCCATTGTAAAATTGTGGCTTCTTTGTCAAAAATCAGGTATTCATAGGTGTGTTTTTCCATATGAAGTTGAGAATTGTTCTTTCCAGGTCTGAGAAGAATTGTGTTTGGATATTGATGGGCATTGCATTAAATCGGTAGATTGCTTTCGGTAATATTGTCATTTTTACTATGTTAATCCTGCCTATTCAAGAGCATGGGAGATCTTCCCATTTTCTGCTATCTTCTTCAATTTCTTTCTTCAAAGACTTAAAGTTCTTCTCATATAACTCTTTCACTTGTTTTGTTAGAATTATACCAAGACATTTTATATTATTTGTGGATATTGTAAAGAATGATGTTTCTCGGATTTCTTTCTCTGCCCATTGTATATAAAAAGGCTATTGATTTTTTTTAATTAATCTTGTATCCTGCCACATTACTGAAAGTGTTACTGGTAGAATTTTGGGGGTCATTTGTGTCTATTATCATATCATCTGCAAATAGTGAAAGTTTGACTCCTTCCTTTGGAATTTATATGCACTTGATTTCTTTTTGTTGTCTTATTGCTCTAGATAGAACTTCAAGTACTATATTGAGTAAATATGGAGAGAGTGGGCATCCTTCTCTTGTTCACGATTTTAGTGAAATTACTTTGAGTTTCTCTCCATTTAGTTTGATGTTGGCTTGCTGTATATTTCCTTTATCATGTTTAGGTATGTTCCTTGTATCCCTGATCTCTTGAAGACGTTTATCATGAAGAGATGTTGGATTTTGTTGAAGGTTTTTTCAGAATCTAATAGATGATCATGTTTTTTTCTTTCAGTTTGTTTATATGGTGGACAGTTTTTCATATGTTGAACTATCCCTGTATCTCTAGGATGAAGCCTACTTGATCATGGTGGATGACTTTTTGATGTGTTCTTGGATTTGGTTTGCCAGTATTTTATTGATTATTTCTGCATCAATGTTGATGAAGGAGATTGGTTTATAACTCTCTTTGTTGTGTCTTTGTGTTTTGGTGGTATCAGAGTAACTGTAGCCTCACAAAAAGAGTTTGGCAATGTTCCTTCTGTTTGTAATGTGTGGAAAAATTTGAGGAGTATTGGTATTAGCTCTTCTTTGCAATTCTGGTAGAATTCTGCAATGAAACCATCTGGCCCTTGGCTTTTTTGGTTGGGAAACTTTTAATGACTGATTCTGTTTCTATAGGAGTTATAGGTCTATTTAAATTATTTATCTAGTCTTGACTTAATTTGGGTATGTGGTACCTATTTAGAAAATTGTCCATTTCTTTTAGATTTTCCAATTTTGTGGAGTACTGCTTTTGAAATATGACATGATGTTGTTATTTGGTTTTGCTCTTTTGGGGGGGGCTTCCACCCATCTCACAATTAAATCACATACAGAGGCTTATACTTAATTATAAATGCCTGGCTTTATTAGTTTGGCTTAGTTTCTAGCCAGTTTTACTTAAATTATCCTGTCTACCTTTTGCCTCTCAGCTTTCTTATTATTGTACTTTTCTAAATTTTACTCTTACCCTGTGACTTGATGTGTAGCTGGGTGGCTGGCCTTTGGAGTCCTCCTCCTTCTCTGGCTCCATTTTATCTCCTCTTTCCCAGATTTCTCCTTCTATATGTTCCTGCTGCCTGCCAGCCCCGCCTATCCTTTCTCCTGCCTTGCTATTGGCCATCAGATCTTTATTAGACCATCAGATGTTTTAGACAGGCATAGTAACACAGCTTCACAGAATTAAGCAAATGCAACATAAACAAAGGTAATACACCTTAAAATAATATTCCCTAACAACCTGATGATTCTCTAGATTTACTCAGTATCTCTAGATAACTCAGTTGTTATGTCCCCCTTTTCATTTCTGATTTTATTTATTTATTTTTCTTCCTTTCTTTTTTATTTTTATTTTTTATTAAGAAAATTTTTAATTTATTTTACATACCAAAGATCCTGCTCTTCCCTCCTCCTGCCCCTCCAGCCTCCCCCTCCCAACACCCCCCCATTCCCTCCTACAAGAAGGTAAGGCCTCCCATGTGGAGGTACATTTAGTAGAGGCAGGTCCAACCCCCTCCCCCTGCTTCAAGGCTGTGTGAGGTGTCCCATCATAGAAATGGGCTCCAAAAGGCCTGCTCATGCACCAGAGATGGATTCTGATCCTACTGCCAGGAGGTCCCCTAAGCAGATCAAACTACACAACTGTCTTCACTATGCAGAGGGCCTAGTTCAGTCTCATGCAAGCCCTACAGGTGTTCATCTAAATTTCATGAGTTCCCACTAGTTTGGTTTGGTTGTCTTTGTAGGTTTCCCCATCATGACCTGATGCCCCTTGCTCACAAAATCACTCTTCTCTCTCTTTGACTGGACTCGGAGCTAGGCCTGGTGTTTGGCTATGAATCTCTGCATCTGCTTCCAACAGTTACTGGAGAAAGGCTCTATAATGACAGTTAAGGTATTCACCGTTCTGATTACTGGGGTAAGCCAGTTAGTACAGGCACCCTCTCCACTATTACTAGTAGTCTAAGCTGGAGTCATCCTTATGGATTCCTGGGAACTTCCCTAGCACCAGGTTTTTCCCTATCCCCATGATGTCTTCCTCTATCATGGTATCTCTTTCATTGCTCTCACACTACATCTCTGTTCCAGCTCGACCATCACAATCCCTTATGTTCCCTTAATTTGTATATTCTCTCTCTGCTTTTTGGTTAGTTTGGATAAGCGTTTGTCTACCTTGTTGATTTTCTCAAAGAACCAACTCTTTTTCATTGATTCTTTGTATTGTCCTCTTTTTTTTGTTTATATTTTACTGATTTCATCCCTCAATTTGATTATTTCCAGACAGCAATTCCTTAAGGGTGACTTTACTTCTTTTTGTTCCAGTGCTTTCAGGTGTGCTGTTAAGTAGCTAATTTGAGATTTCTCCAAATTCTTTATATAGGCACCCAGTGCTATGAAATTTCCTTTTACCACTCCTTTCATAGTGTCCTATAAGTTTAGGTATGTTGTGCATTCATTTTCTGCTGTGGATATCGCTATATGTCAATAAACACTGATTGGCCAATAGCCAGACAGGAAGTATAGGCGGGACTAACAGAGAGGAAAATTGAGGAGGAAGGAAGTATAGAGAGACTGCCTGGAGCCGCGGCCAGAGCAAGGAAGATGTAAAGTACCGGTAAGCCACGAGCCACGTGGCAAAGTAGAGATTAATAGAAATGGGCTAAATATAAGAGTAAGAGCTAGACAATGATAGGCCTGAGCTAATGGCCAAGCAGTTTAAATAATGTAAGCGTCTGTGTGTTTATTTTGTAATTGGTTTCTGGGACTGGTGGGACTTGGAAGCTCGAGAGAAATTTTCCAGCAACAATTTTCATTGAATTCTAGGAAGTCTTTAATTTCTTTCTTAATTTCTTCCTTGACCAAGTGGTGATTCAGTTGAGAGTTGTTCAGTTACTGTGAGTTTGTAGGCTTTGTGTGTGATTTGTGTTGTTGTTGTATTCTAACATTAAGCCATGGTGGTCCAATAAGATATAAGTGGTTATTCCACTTTTTTTTTTTAAATCTGTTGTGGTTTGCTTTGTGACTGAGTATGTGGTCAATTTTAGTGAAGATTTCATGAGGTGCTGGAAAGAATGTATATTCTTTTGTGTTTGGGTGCAATGTTCTATAGATGTCTATTAAGCCCTTTTGAGTCATGACATCTGTTACTTCCCTTATTTCTCTGTTAAGTTTCTACCTGGCAGACCTGTCCATTGGTGATAGTGGGGTGTTAAAGTCTCCCACTATTAGTGTGTGGGGTTTAATGTGTGATCAAAGCTTTAGTAATGTTTCTTTTACAAATGTGGGTGTCCTTGTATTTGGAACATAAATGTTCAGAATTGGGACTTCATCTTGATGGATTTTTCATTTGATGAATATAAAATATCCTTCTTCATCTCTTTTTCAGTTTTACTTTGAAGTCTACTTTGTTAGATATTAGGATAGCTATACCAACTTGCTTCTTAGATCCATTTGATTGGAAAATCTTTTCCCAACCCTGACGTAATGTCTGTCTTTGAAATTGAGGTGTGTTTCTTGTATGCAGCAGAAGGATGGCTACTGTTTTCATATCCATTCTGTTAGCCTGTATCTTTTTTATAGGTGAATTGAATGCATTGATATTAATGGATGTTAATGACCGTTAATTATTGTTTCTGGTTTTTTTTTTTTTTTTGGTTTCGTTGGTGGCGATGGTAGTGTATGTGTGTTTTTGCTGTTGTGAAGTTATCTATTGCCTATGATTTTGTAGGTGTGGCTAACTGTTCTGGGTTGGAGTTTTCCTTCTAGTACTTTCTGTAGAGCTGAATTTGTGGATAGGTATTGTTTAAATCTGGTTTTGTTATGGAATATCTTGTTTTCTTCATCTATGCTGATTGAAAGTTTTGCTGGGTATAGTATTCTGGGCTGGCTTCTATGGTCTCAGTGTCTGCATAATGTTTGTCCATTACCTTCTGTCTTTCAGAGTCTCCATTGAGAAGTTGGATGTTATTCTTATGGGTCTGCCTTTATATGTTATTTGGCCTTTTTCCTTTGCAGCTCTTAATAGTCTTTCTTCATTCTTTATGTTTAGTGTTTTAATTATCATGTTGTTAGGGGACTTTTTTTGGTCCAGTCTATTTTGTGTTCTGTGAGCTACTTGTATTTTCATAGGCATGTCCTTCTTTAGGTAGGGAAGGTTTTCTTCTGTGACTTTTGTTCAATATATTTTTGTGTCTTTGAGCTGATGTTCTTCTCCTTCTTCTATCCCTATTATTCTTCAGTTTAGTCTTTTCATAGTGTTCCAGATTTCCTGGTTGTTTCATGTTAAGACTTTGTTGGATTCAACATTTTCTTTGACCAATGAATCTATTTCTTCTATTGTGTCTTCAACACCTGAGATCCTCTCTCCCATCCCTTGCATTCTGTTGGTTATGCTTGCATCTGTAGTTCCTGTTCTTTTACTTAGATTTTCCATTTCCAGAATTCCCTCAGTTTTTGTTTTCTTTATTGCCTCTATTTCAATTTTCATATCTTGCACTGTTTCCTTCACCTGTTAGATTATTTTTTCTTGGCTTTCTTTAAGGGAATTATTTATTTCTTCCAATATTTTGTCTTTTCTTCAATTTCTTTGAGGGAATTTTTCATTTCTTCCTTTAGGGCCTCCAGCATCTTCATAAAATTATTTTAAATATCATTTTCTTTTGCTTTATCTTCACTGTGATGTTCAGGTCTTACTATTGTAGAACCACTAGGCTCTGATGGTGCCATGTTGCTCTTTATGTTGTTGAATATATTCTTACATTGCCATCTACCCACCTCTTCTCCAATCAGTGCATATGGTGTCTGTGTCTCTGGTGGTCACTGCTAACCAATTGCCTGGGGCTCTATATCCAATCAGTGCAGGTAGTGCTTGTGTCCCTGCGTGCCGCTGAAGCCACAGGGGTTCATTGGGTGGCAGAAGATAATGAGTTCCGTGAGTTTGTGGGGCAGAGTGGGAATTGTAGGTTGCAGAGTCCAATATGTGACAGGGGTGATGGAGTGGCCTGCCTGCAGGATTTTTACCTGCTAACTGGCTGCTAGGGCCGAGATGGGAAGGGGATGGGCCTGGGATGTTCCCTTGGGCGTGGGGCTTAGAGAGTGAGGTTGTTCAGATGGGAGAGCAGTCATTCAACTCTTCCTCCAATTGGTGCAGGCGGTGCTTGTGTCCTTAAATGATTTTCATACAATATGTTGGGAATTTCCAGGCAATTTAATTGAAATGAGCATCTCAGCAATGAACGAACCTAAATGTTTTTCTAGCATGTGCATCTAAATAAGGTTGTATGTATTTTGTTCAACATTCCTAATATCTTTCTTGGTATGATAGAGACTTCGTTACTGCAGGGAAATTACACTAAAATGTCAACCACTGATATTTATGATTAAACTAGTTAAGCTCTTATAGTGTAACAAAAGAGAAGATTTTTAACAGTAAAGTTATTGCCATAGTGAAACTGAAGGGAATAAAAGAGGAAAACTTTGTTGTCAATAGAAATTATATCAGAAACAATGAAATAGTTTATTTGAGAGAAGGCTGTTGTTCCAAGCTCATCTTACTATTGTATTTGAGACATTTACTACTTGCTTAATTTTATAGGCTGATGGCTAAAAAGTAATTTGGTCTCAGGATAAAACATGCATTGAATAAGTCTTATCCATATTATGTTTAGATGAGAATTATTTGACTTTGAAGTGGTTCTAAAATTAGTTAAGATTTCAGGTGTTATTTGAAGAGAACCAGTGTGTTGCTGCTAATATTATCATTATTATTGTTGTTGTTTTGGAAAAGGATGATAGTTTTATTAAGTCATGAACAGAATAATATGTACATAATGATTTTCCTCCCAACCCAACTCTGATATTTAATTACCTTTGTAAACATATAACGAAGTGATTAAGCCATTGTGGCTCCACCTGAAATAATGGACTAACACCACCATTATGCTGACAATGGGTTCACAACAGTAGGATAAGTGTAACTCCCTCTTATCTTTAATGCTTAAACACTCATTTCTGTCTGCCTTTTGATGACTTCTGCCTTCTTATGACGCAATGGGCTATCTACTGCCAGGTGCCTAGCACTGGCATTGGATTTTTAAAATTCCAGAAATTATGGAAATACATTTCTGTACTTTGTATAAGATCCAGTCTCAGATTTTGCTTTGTTGCAGCCTATTCCAAAATAGAAAAGTAAAGTTTACTATATTCTACACAACAATATATCACATGGTTTCTGGCAACAAATTTCTCATATAATTTTTGCAACTCTATTTCCAAATAACACCTTACCTCAGAATTAATGCACATCACATCTTTCCTTGATCAAGAAAATGCTAATAATTTTCAATTGAGACATACTGAATATTTTTAGAAAACAAGGAAAGATGAGGCATAGGTGTAGGAGAATGGGTTCACACGGGAGCCTTGGGTAGTGATGGGAGGTATTTATTTCCATTCTCTTCCTTGATAGATTTACAAAGAAAAGAAATGTATCCTCCAAAAAGAAAGGAAGGAAGGAAGGAAGGAAGGAAGGAAGGAACGAAGGAAGGAACGAAGGAAGGAACGAAGGAAGGAAGGAAGAAGGAAAGCAAAGTGGATGAAAGGCACCTTTAAATTGGAATTGATTACTACTCAGAATGGAGCTATTGTACATGTAAAATATAACTTCAGTGGTCCATATGCTTTCAATTTTCTTCTTGGCCATTTGGTACATATTAACATTTAATATATAGATTTGTTATAGCTACAGGAATCTTGAATTACACCATAGCAAGGAATGGCAAGATGAAACAGTATGAAGCCCAGTTTGGGTTGATTGATTTAATTGTACACTCAAGGAAATGGGTTTCAGCTTCTTTTTTAAATTGTTTTTATTATTAATTAAATTCATTCATTTATTTTATATCCTGACCACAGTTTTCCCTCCCAACTCTCCTCTCATTCCCTCCACATAGTACTTCCCTCCTCTTCCTCCCAAATCACCTCAGCTTCTTAGGAGACAGCCATGCTTCAACATCTTGCCAATATACATATTTTTTTTTGGCTTTTAAAGTTACATCATTCAAAGATGTAATTAATTGTCAAATTTAAAGATTAGCAAAATTTCAATGCTAAGCTTAAGAGGTTAGAGAGATGGCTTGATGGTTAGAGCATTTGCTTCCAGAACACTTGAGTTCAGTTCCCAGAAGCCGTGATAGACAGGCTATTCACCAGGTTGCCTGTAACTCCAGCTGCATGTAATAAGATGTCCACTTTTTCCCACTGTGGATATTATCCTGGAATTTGCATATAAAAATAAACCTTAAAATATTTTTATCTGAGCCGGGCGGTGGTGGTGCACGCCTTTAATCCCAGAACTCAGGAGGCAGAACCAGGTGGATCTCTGTGAGTCTGAGGCCAGCCTGGTCTACAGAGCAAGATCCAGGACAGGCACCAAAACTACATTGAGAAACCCTGTCTCGAAAAACAAACATATATATATATATATATATATATATATATATATATATATATATATATGTAAATCTGAATTGATTTGTTTATTTTTCTCACTTTAAACTGTTTCCCCTTATAAATCAAATTGTAAGATGATTCATGTGGTGCAGTATTTAGGATTATTAAAAAAAGAAAGTTGCTGCAAAGGTTGAAGAGCTCAAAAGGTTGCAGATGTTATGGCTTTTAGCGTGGTTCATTTTCTATTTTAGCACTCTTGTTAGAGATTTCTCTCAGAAAAAGTATCATTCTTTTTATGCAGACAGCCTGCACTGTAGTTTGGATGTCTTCAACTCCTGTCAAATGTTTGACATTTATCCTGTAAATAATGTAAACTCCGTCTCATGTGACTTAGGTAAGGGATTCCCTTCTCTGTCTGTTTCTCCTTAATTTTCCCAGTTTTTCATTCTACCTAAGTGGTGCTCAACCACTGTGCACACAAAAGGAAAATAACAAGTATTCTTCTACACTGTCAGTGGGATAGTACAAGATGGCGATTTCACTAATGTTTCTGATTCAGCTCGTTATAATGACCAGCATATCAGATCACCATCAAGAGCAAAAAATGTGTCTTCTCATATACACAGTCAAAATTTGGCAGACTGCATAATCATTTGTTCAGCAATTTGTTTACTTCAGTCTTTTGTGAATATGTGAGGAGAAGATCCAGTGTAATCTGGTTTACTGCACTTATTCTAGCCCTGTCCACATGAAGATTGCTGAGGTCTAGGGAAGGTGTTACTATGCAGAAACAGAAAACAACTTAATTATGACAACAGATTGTGAATCTGTATATACAATAGAGAAACTGCATAAAAGAAAGAACAGCAGTAAATTTTAAGAGAATCTGTATGCTAGAGCCTAAGAGAAATTAAAAAATCAAAAGGCAGAGTGTAGCATCAGGCTGTCAATGCAAACATTGGTTCTCTAGCCAGCAGTATTAACACAATGTGGATCTCACTTGAAATACAAAATCTCAGGTCAAAGACCAAACTCATGACTCAAAAATTTGTATTTTATCAATAACCCCAGGTGCTGTGTATGCTCATTAAAGTTTGAGAAGCACTGCAAAGACATTATAATTATTCCCAGGAAATTGTGTTTAATATAATTATGATTGTGACTGCAGGATTAGAAGAAGTGTATTCATCACGTCAAAGGAAGAAAGAATAAATGGAATTAGTCAGAGATAGCAGTCCATGAATTATTAAAAGACAAAAATGTGGTCCATAAAATTCGAAGAAATGAGGAACGTTCTGTTTTTTCCCTAGGCAATCAATTCAAAATGATTTGAAATTGATATGCCATAGTTAGTATTAATAATTTTTGTGACTACCTTTGGCAAAATTACAAGAAACTTGTTAAAATGTCCTCAGTTTAATTAAGAACCACTGAGTCACTGATCATGAGCTATCAATCTGAATAACAAGATGATATTCAAACCGTTCAGAATCTAACTCAGAAACAATCCTTTACATCTGTCAGTATATTTAACTTCATGTGACATTTCTACTTGTGGGCTTTAAAATGTTCTTTTCATTTACATTTATCAGAACATATTTCAGATATTTTCATCCTGTTTTCTTCCAGGAAACTGTAATAGTTAGCATTAGGTCAAAGAAAGGGCATACACAAAACACATACCCTCACTTGAAAGCACACACACCAAACAGATATGACATTTATTTCATTTTTTAATAGACTTCTCTGAATCATTTGAATTCTGAGCTTACTTCCAGAGAAAGACATATTTCACAGAAAGACAGAATAGGCTATTTCAATTATCTATAAAACCTGTCAGGAACTTACAGCACGACCACAGCTCTGTCTCCCTTCTTTTGCAGAGGAATATGACAGCTTTAGATACCTAAATCTCTCAAATTGTATGGCTGTTAAATGTAATTTAGGTATTTACTGACTTTTCTGGAGCTCTGCTTGATGTTTTATTGAATTCACTGATTAGCATCTGTTTCATAGCTGCTGGAGTATAGTCATAAATTACCAGAGAATGTCATCTCCAAAATATAGACGAGACATACCTGTTCTGTCTTCAGTCTTTTGAAACTATTTGTCATACCAATATCTAGAGCCAAATGAAATAGAAAGATTCATATTTCTTCTTGTTGTTTCAAATTTAGAGCATTTTATTTACCAAAATGGACCACATTTATTACATTCTGATCAAAACAATAATTTTACTATCTACATAATTTCTTTGACAAATAGGTGTCCAAGGTCATTCTGGAAAATACAGATAAGGCCTCTGTGTTAAAAAGAAATATCTTCTTGTATTTAGTATAATCAGAGCACAGCATTGCACACAGCAACTTTTAGCTTTCATGGTATCCACCCCAGTTCAAAGGTCTGGTAAGTAATCCTAGCAGGCCTTCTTAGTCAATTCAGTGCATTCAAGAAATCCTTGAGAGAAAGTAAAAATTATTTTTTACAAATTTTTAATATTTACCTGTCACAAGAAGATATTCTAGGATTGCTGTCATTCGCCTTTGTTCCTTGCACACAAGATGTTGAGGAAAGAGAACTTCAGTCTAACCTACCTAAGGAGACTTTCACAAAGAACTAGGAAATGAGACATAGTACATGGCTAATGTGCCCAGTGCTGTGGATTCAATTTCTAGTTTTACAAGAACAACAAGAAAGGAGATGTTTTTTCAATCTTTAGAACCAATATCTATTGAAAGCAATATCTTGATCTTTATATTTCTTGTTATGCAAAACTTCTGAAAACAACCCTTGATATTTTAGATTATAATTGAAGCGAGTACATTTTAAAATCATATGAAATCATAAATAAATTATTGTCGTTTAGTTTCTAGCCCATTTGTTTTATTTTGGGTATCCTGCCCTGGACGGACTTCTATAGGCTACAATTTTTTCATCAAATGGCTCATTTATAGCCACTGTCAATATGTGTGTGTGTGTGTGTGTGTGTGTGTGTGTGTGTGTGTGTGTGTGTGTGCATGTGTATTGTATGTGTGAAAAAGAAGAGAGGGGGAGGACAGCTAAGCAAGGAGATAAAAGAAAGCAAAAAGAAGGTGAGTAAACATGAAGTGAAAAGAAATTTCAAGCATTATTGAGATCTGTGAGAAATATTCTAGAATCAGCTGAGGATCAATTCATTCTTGGCCATCACATCTTACCATTTTGGAACTTTGCAAACCCTCTAGGTTTTTAACAATTCCCAACTATACTGTTCCCTGAGACTGAGAGTCACAGCTTCTCCCTATAGTAGATATTTCTCTGATATCTGTTTTCATTTTACTTCTCCACTTTTTCTAATACATGGCCAATAATTATTTTATTATATTTTCTCTATTAAATTGATTTGTATAACATGTATCAATTATTAGATTTTCACCTGCATATGGACTTTAATTCAGTATGTAGTTATTAGTGTTGGTTCACATTTTTAATAAGTAAGATTTTAGGCAACATATAACTGAAGCAAAGAAAGATGATAGGTTCTAAAGGAAAAAGGAGATTCATTATAATATGGATCACTGATAGGGTTCTAAAGGAAAAAGGAGATTCATTATAATATGGATCACTGGTCCTAAGCTTTCATTTCTATGTAATGAGATTATGTATTCATGTAATTTGACAGACAATTTCCAAAAATTTACCACTGGTTGTTAAAAAGTACTTCTCCAGTACACAGATAGTATCCTAATGTAAGTAAACTTAATTTGCTGATAAGAAGTTAGAATGTGGGATATAAACAAAAATTTCATATATGCTTGCTCAATTTACCCCAGCTTCCTGCACTGGTTTTCATTACCACAGTAAAGGAAGAAAGAAAAACTTATTCTTCATACTTACTGATGCAAAAAATATAAGTGACATATCTTATGAACCAGTATTTACTCTATAATTTGGCATGAAACCAAGCTGTCTCATAACCATCAACAAGGGAATCTAGTATGTAGAAAAGCCATGCACAATCTATAATGAATCTACCTAGGGTCAATGAGAGGGCAGCATTAAAACATGCTTTCTTTTGAGCCACCAAGCTCTCAAATCATGACATGACAACTCAACATTAGTTATGAATGTTCTACCTTAACTTATGCTTATCCCACTAACTCTTATAAAATAATTAAACATATCTTCATCTACATTTTGCCTCAGGGATTTTTTACCTTTCCTTCATTCAATATGTTCTACTTTTCTGCTTTCCTCTGTGTCTGGCTGGCTGGTGGCTGCCTGGTTGCCTGGATGACTAGCTTTAGGTTTCTCCTATTTTTCTCCTTCATTCTCTTCTCTCCTCTGGAGCCTAGATTCTTTCTCTTACTTATTCCCTGCCTGTTGCTGGATCCTAATGGCTCCCTGGGGGGGGGGGGTAAGAAGGCACAGCATTAATGGCACAGACATTGGGAGTCATTTGAAGGCAAACAGCAAACTCATTTAATCAACAACAGGGAAAGCCTTTTATACCCTCCTCCCAGCACCCAAGCTGTGTCCCAATCTAGTTGCATTGTGTGGTTGTCCCTTATTGGCTGGCATGATCAGGATCTCTGACAGAACCTGTTGCTAGACCCTCAGGCAGGGTCCAGGTTGGCTCATAAGGAAGTACATTATGTGCATGCCTTGGCAAGCGGTTTGAGCCAATTTCCTCGACCCTATGGGCCTGTCCTACCACCCCACCTATCCTTATACTGTCTAGCAATTTGCTGTTCAGTTTTTTATTAGACCAACCAGGTGCCTTCGGCAGGCAAGGTAAAACAAATGAAACACATCTTTACGTAGTTAGACAAATGCAGCACAAACAAATGTAACATACCTTTATATAGTTAAAGTAATATTCTACAACACAGAGTTTTTGTTAAGAGAATAAATGTTGAATATATGATTGGTTTGCTGTGGAACAATAAAATCAGCCTGGATGGTGACACTGAAAAATATATACAGTAGAAGTGAATTCAGGCAGCAACTATACTGTTTTTTCTATGTACAATCAATGTCTTAAATCAGGAAATAATGTTTATTGTAATATTTTTCTCACTCATGGATACTGGCAAGGCCTATTAACTAAGAATCTTAGAAAAGAAATTTTATCATTCTTCCTCCAACTAATTAGTTGAATAAATTTACCACACCTTTAGTCCCATCACTTAGGAGGCAGAGGCAGGCTAATCTCTGAGTCTGAGGCCAGCATGATCTACAGAGTGAGTTTTAGGAGAGCCAGGGCTACACAGAAGAACCCTGTCTCAACCCCATCCCCCCCCCCAAAAAAAAAGAAAAGGAAAGAACAAAGAAATAAAGAAAGAAAGAAACTTAACCCTTCTGGCCTTACAAGAACACAGACTCAAGATAAATTCTTCTCAAGTATCAGTTCTGTTTCTTTTTTATTTGAAATACTTTTAGAAGAGGACATTCTTCTTTAAATAAAATCTTGACTGAAAGTTTAGTATTACATAAATAAAAGATCAGTGTTCTAGTTGCAGCAGAAGTTGGGGTCAATTACAAATGAGACATTGTTTTCAAGAATGACACTTATCTTTTCAAATGCATGGCATATAATATACAGTCACAAAGATAATTGACAAAGATGTACTAGGCAGCCTACATTTACATGTGGAAGTTTGAGAGATATTACAAATCTTTATTACCCTTGAATAGTCTCCTCTCATGACACTTTGGAATT
Source organism: Peromyscus melanophrys (assembly GCA_902168415.1). Classification (NCBI taxonomy): domain Eukaryota; kingdom Metazoa; phylum Chordata; class Mammalia; order Rodentia; family Cricetidae; genus Peromyscus; species Peromyscus melanophrys. The sequence continues at coordinate 22,379 of CABHPR010146980.1, forward strand.
TAGATTTCTACTCCTCATACAATAGGTTATTTTCCCAGAAAGATATGTCAAAAACAAAGCCATATGTCAATCATAGTGCTAAATAAGATATAGTAGTAAATGGAACCATATGAAATAGCTGAAATATCCATTTGATCTACAAAAAAACAGTAATTTCATATAGATAAAATTAATATAAGGTTGCTGGAGGGATGACTCTGTGATTACAATTGTGTACTGCCCTACAAAGGAACCAAGAATGGCTTCAGCCACTCATGTAAGGCAGCTCATTGGTAACTGCAGCTCCAGAGTTTTCAGTAGTCTCTTTTGGCCACCAAGGGAAACTTTTCTCCTCTGGCCTCTCCATCTCCTCCTTCTCTCTCATTCTCTCTCTGTCTCTGTCTCTGTCTCTGTCTCTGTCTCTGTCTCTCTGTCTCTGTCTCTGTCTCTCTGTCTCTGTCTCTGTCTCTGTCTCTGTCTCTCTCTCTCTCTCTCTCTCTGTGTGTGTGTGTGTGTGTGTGTGTGTGTGTGTGAGAGAGAGAGAGAGAGAGAGAGAGAGAGAGAGAGAGAGAGAGAGAG
>CABHPR010146980.1:22946-46051 GCA_902168415.1 Peromyscus melanophrys
GAGAGAGAGAGAGAGAGAGAGAGAGAGAGAGAGAGAGAGAGAGAGAGAGAGAACACGTACAATTAAAAAATAAAATTAATTTGTTTTTAAGATCTGTGTGCTTTTTAGATTATCCAAAGACAAGGCATCAATTCTGCTGGTTAGTTTTATGTCAACTTGACACAAGCTAGAGTCATATAGGAACAGGTAACCTCAATTGGGAAAATGCCCCCACAAGATTTGTCTGTGAGCAAGCTTGTAGAACATTTCTCAAGATTTATATTTGATGTGAGAGGGCTCAGCTCATGGTGTGTGGTACCCCTGCGTGGCAGATGGCCCAGGGTACTGTAAGACCCTTTCCTCCCCACAATGCTTTTGGTCATTTTTTTTTGAAATCACAATCACAGAAACCCTGACTATGATAAATTGCCATAGATTTTTTTGTTTAAATCATGAATTCTTCAAAAAAATGATGCTATAAATTTGCATCAAGAAAGATAATATTACTCAAAATCAAAAAAAAAATCATGAAGAAGGGAAGAGTTCCACTCTGCTGTTAAGTGTCCATGAAAAAAATAAATGTTGTGCACTTTTAATTTCCAGTTGAAAATAAAAGTTGAGCACGATTGAAAGGCAGCAATGAAAAGGCAGCAATGAATTTTTTGCTCTTCTTTAGTTGAGGATCAGTGTCTTATTTTTTTAGTAAAGTCAGAGTTGCTAGATCTTGTGGATTCCCTTAGTACACAGCAGATCAAGAAATAAATAAAACAGAAATACCTTTTTAGCTTATGTAGGATGAGGTAACTTGAGGTAGAAAATATATAATTCACTGAGTATCTACAGAATAGAGATATAAATATTCATTGTTTTCTCCAAAAGAGTGGTTGAAGTATTTTAGAGAAGAGTAAGAGAAAATAGCTTCAAACACGTAGAAGTGTTTTAAAAGAAATTTAAGAAACATATGGGTCTCTAGGAAAATTTGCCATAGAAAATAAATAATTATTTTCTCTGATCTACTCATTATCACCATGGACTTTTTATATTTTTACTCTTCTTTGTATTTTATGAATTATAATAAATTTTTTAATTTTTCCCTATATAAAAATGTAGTTTTTTTTTTCTTTTTAACTCTTTGTTCTTTGGGTGGCCTGTCACCCAGCTCCCAAATAATCACAGAGAGACTTAATCTTTCATATGAATGCCTGGCCTTAGCTTGGCTTGTTTCTAACCAGCTTTTCTTAATGTAAATTATCCCATCTACCTTTTGCCTCTGGGCTTTTAACTTTCTCTGTTTTATGTGTTTCTTTACTTCATAATCCCTAGCTGGCTTTGTGACTGGGTGGCTGGCCTCTGGCATGCTTCTCTCCACTTTTTCTCACTCCTTCCTTTTCTCTTTTTATCCTTCTATTTATTCCCTCTGCCTGCCAGTTATGCCTATCCTTTCTCCTGCCTTGCTATTGGCTGTTCAGCTCTTTATTAGACCATCAGGTGTTTTAGGCAGGCAATGTAACACAGCTTCACAGAGTTAAACAAATGCAACATGAAGAAATGCAGCACATCTTTGCATCATTAAACTAATGTTCCACAACATAAACAAATGTAACACTTCTTCAACTAATGTTCCACAACAAAAAACTAAAGGAGATTCACAATTGATCTTCCCCAGGTGACAATTGTAATATAGTAGTGATTGCCTGAATTTGTGTTCACATCAAAATCCACACCACTAGCAGCAAACAGAATTTAAGAGTTTGCCAATTTTCTGAAGGCAAGTGTTCAAGGATTCAATTTGACTAAGTTCCTCGATGTTCTATGGTTCACCCCCACAAGGTCTCCTCTCAGTTCAGATGGCAGTTTTAAGTTGTAGTACCCTTCTTGTATTGTGGTGGTATTGTGTTCCCAAAAATATTGTGCACCCTAATAAACTTATGTGGGGTCAGAGAACAGAACAGCTACTAGATATAGAGGCCAGAAAATGGTGGCACACACATCTCTTGGGAGGCAGAGAGTCTCTGTGAGTTTAAAGCCACACTGGAAACAGCCAGGCATGGTGACTCACACCTTTAATCCCACAAAGTTAGCCTTTAATCCCAGGGAGTGATGGCAGAAAGCAGAAAGGTATATAAGACATGAAAACCAGGAAGCCTGGTTAAGCTTTTAGACTTTTAGCAGCAGTTCAGCTGAGATCCATTTGAATGAGGACTCAGAGGCTTCCAGTCCGAGGAAACAGGATCAGCTGAGGAATTGGTGAGGTGAGGAAGCTCTGGCTTGTTCTGCTGCTCTGATCTTCCAATGTTCACCCCAATACCTGGCTCCAGGTTTGATTTTATTAATAAGACCTTTAAGATTCATGCTACATTGTATTATGCCATGTTGACTGAAAATTTGAGTGTTCCTACAACCTAATCCTAAGGCTTGATATTTCCTTAGAGTGGTTCACAGAATGGAAAAAAAAAAAGTGCTGTCTTTATGAATATGTTTTCACAATAAAACTTTTGCTGAAGAATCAAATAGAAGTTCACTGGACAAGATACACAGGAGAGAGACATTTTCTCCAAAGAGAAAGCTCCCCAAATGTTGTTGTATGTGATATCATGTGATCTAGGTATGATTGCTTAAGTGGCCAGTCACAAAGTGGCTTTATACTATCACAATTGTCAGTGGGGTCAAGCTTCAGGCCTTGCATTGAGTTTCTTTGGCAATCATACTACATCCTGAAACCATGCTGTGGTATACATCCAAATACAGCAGAACATGTTCTTTGAGAATTACAAATATAGCTTCCACTTGTCAGGAAGTTGCAAGGTTTTTAAGCTGGTTGACTCAAAGAACTCAGAAAAAGTTCAATGTGCTCATTTTACCTGTGTCAGTGTGCTTCAGTTCCAATCAATTTTCATATTTCTATCATTTAATGTGTGATCTAGAATTCCTTTCTTCTACAAGTGTGTTATATTTCATTTGTGTCTTTTTAACTGATAATGATTGAAAATTATCTTTATATGTTTCATATATATGAAGTATATATATATATGTATGTATATTTCAAATTCCTTCTATTGTCATGAAAGAAGAACAAAATTAGCTATCAAGTATGTAAGAATTAGGTAAAAATGTTAAATTATGCTGAAAAAAGGCATAGTCAATAAAAGTGATTTAACACTTCTTTCTTTCTCCCTTCCCTCCTTCATTTATTTCTTTTCTTAATTTTAAAATTAGCATACAATGTAAGAGGTTTCATTGTATTATCCTTTGTTACTATTTGGCTTCCATCAACTGGCTGTCTTTATTTTTCCTTTCCCTGTATTATTGGCTCTCGTGTTCCCTTCTTATAGTCTCTTTATCTGCTTGTTTGCCATAGATTCCAATACCCTTTCTTTTTTTTTTTTTTTTTTTTTTTTTTTTTTTTTTTTTTTTTTTTTTTTCATGAGCCAGTCACCTTTTACTGGACACTAGTTCTTAGGACATGAAGACTCAGTCACAGTTTTCATGGATGGGAGTGGGGCAGGCGGTTGTGCTCCGGTATGCAGTGCTCTCCACAGTGACCCTTCTTCAGTGGTACTTGGGTCGCCGCTCATGTTTGAGTTCCTTTTAAGAAAGGAAGTAGCTGAAAACCACTTAGGCTGTCAGCACCATGTTAATCCCCAAGATGCTGCCTTTCCGCACGTTGATGTACTTGTTGTAATACCGGTCAGAACCTCTCTGAAAGGCTCCCATTATGCCACTGGGGGTGAAATTCTGCATCATTATCCAGGTAGGCAGCTCTCCATGTTTAACCTCCATGAGCCTCTTATCCTTCAGTGGCACCAGCGACACAATCTTGCAGTGCCCTCCAGTACCCTTTCTTGTTCCATCTCTTTCCTTAAGACTTCTTTCTTTTTATTAATCCTCTTTTTCTACGCTAATATCACACACACATAAATGTATATACATTTGCATTTATATAAATGTGTATCTTAGAACACATCACTGGCAGAGAGTTTACAAACTGAGCCTTACTGTATAAAAGTTAACTTATCAAGCAAATGGAATCAAAAAACAAGATGCTGTCTCCATTCTTAAAATATATTTCCAATGAAAATTAGAAGAGATGAAATCACTACATAATAGTAGAGGAAAAAATCTTTAAGATGAAATATCAGTATATAGTCATCAAACATTGATATTCCCAATTTCATAAAAGTAACAATGGGCAGAAAAGATCAGATATGCACAGATACAATAAGAATAGGTGACTTCACTAGCCCATCCTCATCTTTCTTTCTTCATAATATTCTTGCCAGTTTTTTTAAACTTTAGTAATGTGGATGTTTTGAAATGTCCTGTACTTTGAACTCTAACTAGTTATGCCAGATCTAATTATTTTGTAAGATTCATTTTTATTTTACTTTGTCTGTGTCTATGTCTATTTCAGTGTCTGCATCTGTGATTTTGTCTGTGTCTGTGTGAGGGTGTGTCATATGTGTGCAAGGTACTCTGGAGGCCAAAGGTGGATGTCAGGTTCCCTAGAGCTGGAGTACCTAAATTTTATATTAATCACCTTATTGTAGAATGCATACAGGAGACAGTTGTGGAGCTGGGTCTGTTTGAGGGGCCCCTGGAAGTGTGATCAGGATCTATTCCTGGTGCATGAGCCAGCTCTCTGGATCCCATTACCTATGGTTGGACAGCTTGCTCACCCCTGATAAAGCAGGGAGAGGCTTGGTCTTGCCTCAACTAAATGTACCAGGCTTAGCTGTCCCCCCATGGGAGAACTTACCCTGTTGGAGGAGGAGATGAAGGGTGGGGGGAAAGGTGAGGGGAGTGGAAGGGGGAATCTGTGGTTGGTATGTAAAATGAATTAAAAAAATGAACCCTTAAATTGGAATAAATAATTTGGAAAAAAAGAATAAAATCAAATATAAAATGTGCTTTACTGCCCAAAGGTTATTATTATTCACCACTAATAGGAAGCAAAATTATGAACATATCTCACAGTTTATGAATATTAAACTGATACACAATTTATATGAGGAATTAAGAAACTAGAAAGAAATCTTGACCTTGATTTTATTTGCCAACTATAAAATGATATTTAGTAGCAATTACATCATCACTATCAAATAGGTCAGGTATTCATTAGGGTCTAGTGTATGAATCTCAGATAATACTATCCGTTATACACTGTTGAAATACCCCTTGCTGCTGTAGAAGTGTTATAAATTCGTTGCCTACAATAAGAACTATCTGAGCTCAAACATGATGACTTGTGCACTTTATGAAATTAGTATGGAGATAGTAGACATCAATTTAGTTTCATAATACTAAATTGCAGAATAGGTTATCTAGAAAATGACCCCTGTTGCACAGAACTCTTGTCTTTAAGTTCAGGGTATAGTGTGACAGCTCTTGAGTGTATAAGCAAGCCTACTGTAGAGAACAATAACCCTAAAAGACATCAAGATTGAAGTTTGCAGTCCAGAGGTTTCCAATTTGAATGTCTAAATATTTTGTTTGTTTATTTCTCTTTGTTGTTGTTCTTGTTGTTTATTAAAAGTATATTCTTCTCTCATACAATACAGCCCAGCCATTTAACCTCTCTCCACTCCTCTCAGCTCGTCTCTCCACTTCCCTTCTCCCCCAGATCAATGTCCTTCTGTTTCTTCTTCAGAAAAGGGCAAACCTCCAAGAGTAAAGAGCAAAACAGAACAAAACAAGATACTATAGAAAAGGCAAAAGCCCTCACTCATATTGAGGCTGGAGGAAAGCAAGGCAATATGAGGAAGGCAACCCAATAGGAGGAAAAGAGTCTCAATAGCTGTTAAAAGAGTCAGAAATATACCTGTTCTGACTGTTAGGAGTCCCACGAAAACACCAAGTTAACAGCCATGACATATATGCAGATGAACAGGTGCAGACCTGTGCAGGTCCAGTGCTTGCTGCTTCAGTCTCTGTGAGTCTATATGAGCCCTGATTAGTTGATTCAGTCGGCCAGGTTCTTCTATTGTTTTCCCTACCATCTGATTCCTATAATCTTTCCTACCACTCTTCCTTGGGTTTCCCCGGTCTTTAATATGGGAGGGGAACCAATGCAGATCTTCAATTTAGACTCTTTCTCAGCAAAATGTCTGACTATGGGTCTCTGCACACACTCCCATCTGTTTTCCAAGAACCCTCTCTGATGACAATTGGACAAGGCACCAATCTCTGAGTGTAGTGGAATATCATTAGGAATCATTTTGTTTATTTATTTTCATCATCATCATCATCATCATCATCATCATCATTATCATCATCATCATTATTAATTTTTAACCTGTCATGCATGGCTGTACTCTAGGTCTCCTGGATATCCAGCCTTTTTTTCTGGTGATGCAGGCAATTTATGGCATGGGCTCCCTCTCATGGCATGGGCTTCAATGTAAACCAAATATTGGTTAGCCATTCCCACAAGTTCTTTATCACCATTGCCCCAGCACATATTGAAGGCAGGACAGATTGTAGGTCAAGGGTGTTATGGCTGGGTTGGTGTCCAAGTTTTTCTTTCCATAGCTTGCAGAGTATCTTCTCACACCAAAGAGATTAGAACAGGGATGAAGGCTGAATGCAGATATCAGCTTGACCTTTCCATGTTCAATGACATGCATGTATGCTGTCTTCTGTAATGGGGCCCCTGCTGTTAGTTTTCAGGTAGCAACCTTCTGCCCTAGCTTCAGCTAGGAAGTCATCTGAATGAAACCCAGTCTTACCACTAGAAGCCTTGGCTAGCTACAAAAGATGGCCAGTTTAGACTGTATCCTCCATTACTAGGAATCCTCATTAGGGTTACCTTTATAGATTCCAGGAAGTTTCTACTGCACTAGGTTTCCACACTGTTCTGCAAATGACCCTGAATTCTACCTGTCCTTCCTAAAACACACTCCTTCAACCCTCTCACCTGCTCCCTCCCACTCCCATCCCCAGATATCCACCATCCAACCGCAAAATGTATTCTATTTCCCTTTCCCATGAGGGTCCATGCCTCTCCACTAGAGCCTTCCTCTTTACCTAACTTCTCTGCGTCTATTGTTCACAGCTTGATTATCATATACTTTAAAGCTAATATCCACTTTTAAGTGTCTACATCTCACTTTAAGTTTCTCCACAAAACTCAAGTCCAAGTGTATCAAAGACCTCAACATAAAACCAGGCAAACTGAACTTGATACAAGAGAAAGTATGGGGCAGCCTTGAGCACATCGGCACAGATTACTTCCTGAACAGAACACTAATAGTGCAGGCACTGAGATCAAGAATTAATAAATGGGACCTCATGAAATTGAAAGGATTCTGTAGTCAAAGGACACTGTCAATCAACAAAAGTGGCAGCCTACAGAATGGAAAAAGTTTTTTTTTTTTTTAACCAACTCCACAGTTGATAGAGAACTAATATTCAAAATATATTAAGAACTCAATAGATATGAAAAATTCAATTAAGAAATGCGGTACAGAAATAATCAGGGATTTATCAATAGAGGAAACTTAAATGGTTTGGAAACACTTAAAGAAATGTTCAACATTCTTAACCATCAGGGAAATGCAAATCAAAATTACCTTGAGATTCTGTCTTATAACTCTCAGAATGTCTAAGATCAATGCCACAAGTGACAGCTCACTCTGGCAAGGATGCGAGCAGGGGGAATATTTCTCCATTGCTGTTGGGAGTACACACTTCTACAGCCATTATGGAAAGTAATATGGAGGTTCCTCAGAAAATTTGGAATTTACCTACATCAACACCCATATATATCACTCTTTGGCATATACCCAAAGTGCCCTTCATTCTATCACAAAAACAGTTGGTTAACTATGAACTATGTTCATTGTAACTTTATTCATAATAGCCAGAAACTGAAAACAATGAAACTGTGGTACATTTACACATTTACACAATGGAGTAATATATTAGTCAGCAGTTTAAAAAAAAATGACATCATGAAATGCTAAGGCAAATGGATGAAACTAGAAAAGATCATTCATCCTGAGTGAAGTAACCCATACCCAGAAAGACAAGCATTTTATGTACTGACTTAAAAGTAGATATTAGCTATTATATAAATTATAATCAAGCTATGAACTACAGACCCAAGGAGGTTAAGAGGAGAGCTCTAAGGAGGGCACACGGGCCCCTCTGAGAAGGGGAAATAGAATAAATTTTGCAAATGTACTGAGTCAAGCGGGGATGGGAGTGGGAATGATCAGTCAGTGGTTGGGGAGATAAAGTAAGAAAATGAAGAGAGAGATAGCGGAGAAAAAATATAAAAAATAATTAAAAATTTAAAAAAAGATGTAAAGCATTGAAATGTTATATGGTGGATTTTTTTTTCGATGAGTATGTAGTTTCCATTCCTATCTGATTTGATTAGTTTTGGTTGTGGACTGGGGGAAGCTGCTCTGAAATCTTGTTATTCTAAAATGACCAGTATTTAATTTGTTATTTTATCTTAGTAAAAAATTTGCTTATTAGCAGTATTGTTCTCAGACTAGTGTCTTAATGTTTATTTGACAATATCTGAATAACATATATTTATTCTTTTGTATATATTATTAAAACCTCAGCAACATTGTTTTGTTCAATATTGAACAGATGAATATTATTACAATAACAGACATTAAGTAATTAGAAAACTATTAATATGATTGAATAATCTGGAAATATCAAATAAGATTTAATTTCAGTTATTCTGCTCTTAGAATTTACTTCTAGGAGTGAATGAAATATCAGACTATATTTTTAGTGACTGTAGGAATCAGAGGATTAAATTATATAATATTTTTAAGCATATCTAGCAATTTATTAATATTAAAGTATGTGACAAGTTGATAATGAGTCGATTGTTTTGGTTAGTAGTATATCAACTTGACACAAATAAGATTTTTCTGTAGACAAGTCTATAGTTCATTTTCTTGATTGATGATTGATTTGGGTATGTGTTTCTTACTGAGGGTGGTGCCACCCCTGGACTGGTAATACTGGTTTGCATAAGAAATCGGGCTGACAATGACGGAGAGATGGATGAGATCTTCATGAACAGCCTGGACATAAGTGGGGGAAATGAAGGGCAAGGGTCGAGGGAAAGAGAGCTTGGGGGAGCAGGAGAACCCAGCTGGATCAAGAACAGAGAGGGAGAACAAGGAATAGGAGACCATGATAAATGAAGACCACATGAGAATAGGAAGAAGCAAAGTCGTAAAGAGGCCCACAGAAATCCACAAAGATACTCCCACAATAGACTGCTGGCAATGGTCAGAGACAGCCCGAACTGACCCACTCTGGTGATGGGATGGCCAAACACCCTAATTGTCGTTCTAGAAACCCCATCCAATGACTGAGGGATCTGGAAACAGAGATCCACGGCTAGGCCCCAGGTGGAGCTCCAGGAGTCCAATTAGCGAGAAAGAGGAGAGTCTATATGAGCGAGAATTGTTGAGACCAAGTTTGGATAAAGTACAGGGACAAATAGCCAAATGAATGGAAACACATGAACTATGAACCAATGGCTGAGGGGCCCCCAACTGGATCAGGCCTTCTGAATGGGTGAGACAGTTGATTGGCTTGATCTGTTTGGGAGGCATCTAGGCAGTCGGACCCAGTCCTGTGCTCATTGCATGAGTTGGCTGTTTGAAAACCAGGGGCTTATGCAGGGTCGCTTGGCTCGGCCTGGGAGGAGGGGACGCCCTGCCTGGACTGAGTCTACCAGGTTGATCTCAGTCCTCGGGGGAGGCTTTGCCCTGGAGGGGGTGGGAATGGGGGGTGGGCTTGGGGAAAGGGGGGGCGGGAGGGGGAGAACAAGGGAATCTGTGGCTGATATGTTGAACTGAATGGTATTGTAAAATAAAATAAAATAAAATAAAATAAAAATCAAACCTGTTTATTAAAAAAAAAAGAAATCAGGCTGAGCACACCATGAGAAACAAGCTAGAGAGCAACATTCTTCCATTGTTTCTACATCAGTTGTTCTTCCAGGTTCCTACATTGACTTGTTGGTCAGAAGTTCCTCAGTAATGGAGTATGACTTGTGTGTAAGCTGAAACACACCCTTTCTTCTCCAAGTTGTTTTTGGTCATAGTGTTTTATCATGGCAATAGAAACCCTAATTAAAGCAATTTATATGTGAAATCTAATGGAGCAGTGGGGTATATGCTGATGGCTTTGTTCATCGGCCCATATGTAATTAAACCCAATATTTTCTCCTTGAATTTTGAGCACAGTGTCTTGGCTTCACTGTCCTTGATCTTACTCCAATGTTATGCCACTGTGTGATCATCTAGTGTCTGGGATGCACTGCTGAATGTTGCTACTCTTCTATCACTGTGAACCATGAAGCAAAGAGGAAGGTGAACCAGCAATCAGGCTGTAATCTTCAAAGGCAAGCTGCTAATGACCTAATTCTATTAACTAGACTCCACTGCCATATGACTTCACTGTCCTTTCCCCAAATAGTGCCACCAGCTACAGAACAGTATTGAAAGCATGCATCAAATTACAAGAGTAGAAGAAGGTTCTTGCTTTGTCTTTGTCATCTATATCAATACATGCATTTAGTCACAGAGAAGGTTTTAACTGTGTGTACCTCTTGGAGAGAAGCAAAGCATTGACTACATGAACATGAGGATGACAGTCTAGTCAACTTTAACCCTTAGTCGAGTTTCTAAGCAACCCCTTGGAAGTTCTTCATCCTACATGAGTTGTAATTGTGAGCCCAATGAAAAGCAAAAATATTAACTTCAAATATTCTCATCAGGATTTCTCATTTTCCTTACACAGCTGTCGCAGCTATGATGAGTAAGAAAAGAAAAAATGGTGATCACCTAGCTGTTTCTTCTACACCATGAGAAAGATCACTCTAAAAACTATAGCTATCTAAAAATAAGTGAGATTCCTGGGAAAGCAATAACAAGTTCTCTGTTACCAGTAGTATGCAAGTAAAGGATCTGTGGCTCCTATAGTTGTTACAGAGTCATGGTAGGTGTTGATGGCTGTTTATTATTGTGGACTTCTAATATCCTTGAGTTGCTGTGATCCTGAAAATAAAGAGAAGCATCTTAGTTACTTTCATATTAGTGTAATAAGCCATCATGAGAAAGAAAACATATAGAAAAAAAGGAGTTTAATTGAGGTTTAAAGTTTTAGAGTGTTAATGTCAGTAATCATCATGGTTTGAAATAGGTACTGCAACAGTAGCGGAGAGCTCACACCTTTATTCACAAGTGGGAGACAGAAAAAGAGAGCACACTAGGAATGTCACCAGACTTTTGAAACTCAGAAGTCCACCCCAAATGGCACACATCCTCCAATAAAGCCACAACTCCTAATGTTTTTCGAATAGTTCCACCAACTGGGGACCAAGTATTCAAACATAGGAGCCTACGGAAGCAATTCGCACTCAAACCACCACAATAAGATTGATTAGTTTAAGAATTTTTACCACAGTGTATCTCATAAATGTTAGAATTGGATGCCATAACCCTTTGCATCCTAGCTAAGAGTGAAATATATACCAGTATAATATTGAATATACTTTTTTGAAATCCAAACAAATTTGCTCCATTGAAGAGACCTTTGTCATATTATTTGTATGGGAACAAATACACACAGACTTGCACTTCTAATAAAATCATAAATAATTTTGCTGAACTAATGAGAGATAATATCCAAGTTTATATTTGTTTGTATCACATCTTGGCATTCATCAAATTTATCCTTATTTTGATACACAATCATATCACTCATCCTTCAATTCCAATTAATTTACTTACCTCTGAAATGATTACGGTTTATACTATTCATTTAAGTGATTTTCCTGTCAGTTAAAGAAAAAAATAAGTTTAAATGTATGAAATAAAAGCAGGTACTACACACCAATTAATTTCAAGTCCACAGTCTTAAGGGTGAAGAAAGGCTGGTCAATGGGGTTCATCAATAATATTCTCTCATTAAACTTCTCAGTTGTCAAAATAAAGTAAAAGGAGATATAAAACCACCAATTATGTATCAAATAGAATACAATTATACACTGGGATGTTACTTTGTCTTGTCTGGAAATCTTAAGTCCATCTGCTCCCCACTGCTTAATGATAAACTCTTTTTCAAAGTCAGATAATAGTTTTTATGTAACAAAGATAACACAATCTATCTTGGTCTCTGCAAACTATTTTCAATATGAAATGTTTGTACAAACATGACCCTTCTACAGTTTCACAAAAATAATTCTTAGAAGAATACATCTTTACAGAGCATAGTAATCTTTTCATTCCCATAAAACTTTACCAACAGATGGTTTATATATGGTTATCAGATGTAATTCATAAGATTACTAGCCTCTAACATAACCATATATCAGAACACCTGGGTCTTAGAAAAATTTCACATATATTAAGAGCATGAAATAGAAGTATGAAGAAATGTAAGCCACATTTCTAAATAGTATTCTGGACTTTGGTTCAGCTGTCCTGAAACATAGAACACTGGGATTATAAGAGCATTTCTATGTAACACCTACTTAGTAAAAGGTGCCTAAATATCTGGGTGGTGGTGGTGCACGCCTTTAATCCCAGCACCTGGGAGGCAGAGGCAAGCAGATCTCTGTGAATTTGAGGTGAAGCCTGGCCTATAGAGGAAGTTCCAAGACAACCAGGGCTGTTACACAGAGAAACCCTATGTCAAAAACCAAAAACACATAAAAAAAATCCAAAAAAACAAAAAATACATAACTTGAATTTCAAGGACACTGTATTTTTAATTTTTTAAAAAGTAAAATATATTTTATTGATGCTTTGAGAAATTTATAAATGCATACAATGTGTTTTGAACACATTCACCACCCACTCCTCTTGGTAACCCTGCTCAGATCCAATTCATAGTTTCCTATCCCTATCCTAAACCCATGACCTCTTTGTTTTTAATTTTATTTCTTTTCTGTTTTTTTTTTTTAAATAACACACAAGTACAACTTATTCTACACAAATACTCAAGAATGTGGGGCCATACACTAGTGCATGATCAACTTATCAGGGTCTACATCCTTAAAGTAAACTTTTCCTCAGTCCCTAGGAGCCATCAACTGTCAATAGTTTCCAGGGATGGGCACTCTTCAGCCCTTTCTTTTTTCCCTTCTGAAATGCTGTGTTATCTTGTATATATCTTATGCAGGTAATCCCAGCTGTTATGAGTTAATGAGTGCAGTAGTCCTATCATGTCTAGAAAATGCTGTTTAACCCTCATCCTATCTAACCTCTGGCCATTACAATAAATATTTCCTCTCTTCTGAGATGATCCCTGACCCTTTGGAGGTGTTGATAAAGGTGTCCCACTTGTGGGTGAGCATTATACTTACCCTTATGTTCTACACTTTGACTAGTTGTTAGCTCCTGGGTAACTGCCATTTACTGTATTTACTGTACAAAGAAACTTCCGTGATGAGGTCTGAGAATTGCACTAATTTATGGGTAGAGATAGTTATGGATTTAAGAGTTATGGATTTGGTACTATGTTCATATAGCAAAGTAATACCAGTATATTAACCTGTGGGACCGATGAACTCCTCTATTTGTTCTTATACAAATATAGAGTAACAGGTATGCATTTCATTGTGTGGAGCAGGCCTAACAGTCCAATCAGGAAGTAGTTTCTTATTTCCATAATATTTGTGTCCTTATAGCACTTATGAAAATAACTTGTCATTCTGTGTGTCTCATGTATCACAACTTGGTTAGAATATAAATGAATTCCTCGGCCTTTGCCCCCTGTAACCTGTGGAGAAATTCTTGCACTATGAGAGCTAGCCAGAATGGAGGAAGCCTTCTGGTCAGTAAGAATTGTATTTCTTCAATTCCTACATATCAAAGGGTGTGGTGTCTTCAGCAATAGGGTCCTTCAAGTTCTGGTGGACAACCGAGAACAATGGCAATAGTTTGTACTGTTTGAGGTAGGTCTCTGGGACATCTTTCACCAATAACTGCTCAGGAAGGACCCCAAACTTAACACTGAGGTTTTATATTCAGGAAAAAGCGTTATATCCCTTTGTTGTATAACTTCAATTTCACTTTTAGGCTTTTCATTAATAGTCTGATAAAATCTATAACACAATCAAAAATGAGATTTATAGAAAATGTATAAGAATGTCCAGGTTTGCTATGACAATTTTATCCTTATCCTATCTTTAGAGATTGTCCTTTGTTCCCTGTTATATTTCTCATGAAATTTTTCAGTTCTTACAATTTTTTTATTGAACTATAACACATATTCAAAAATTCCACAGAAATAAGCCTGTAGTTCCAAAAATTTTTAAAAAGTAAAAGAAACTTTCTTGTCAAGATGTATTTCAGGGAAGCTTTCCATAGACTCCCTCTCAATCATTGTATTCCCACACAAAGTAAGAAAAAAATTATTTTATTCAAAGCAATGTTTTTTCAAAATTCAAAGTTTAATTACATAGATAACTATTAGGTACTCTTTTTTGTTTTGTTTTAATTTATTTATTACACATACAGTGTACTGCCTGCATGTATGCCTGCAGATCAGAAGAGGGCTCCAGATCTAGTTATAGGTGGTTATAAGCTACCATATGGTTGCTGGGAATTGAACTCAGGACCTCTGGAAGAACAGCCAGTGCTCTTAACTGTTGAGCCATTTCTCCAGCCCCAGGTACCCTTGTTTTATAAAATTCATCTAGGTTGGATTTGTACATGTTATTGCAAGTAACTAATTAATTTTTATTATTACATTGTAGCCTAGTATGTGGCTATGCTATCATTTATAATGTTGAATATTTTAGTTTTCACATATTTTAACCTTCATCAATTGTAAGGAGTACTGACATAAGAATTCTTGTATATAAATATTAATATACATATATTATAACATATACATATATGTACATATCCATTGGGTTAAGCTGAAGAGTGTTATTCTTGAATCAATGGATTATGTTTATTCAATTTTACTAAGATCTGCAAATTATTTCAATGGATTTACAATCTTACAGCTCAAGTCAATCTTGGATGAGAGGTTCAGTAATTTCACGTCTTCATCAACATTTGCTATCTTTTTTACTTTTACCATTCTCATAACCAATAATATGTCATTGAGAATCCATTCTGATTTACCTGATGAAGTCCATCATTTTTTCATGTGTTTGCTTTTTATTTTGGGATATTATACTATGAAATGTCACAATTTTGCTATTCCACATTTTATGTCAATTTCAAGTATTGATTTCAGGAATTCATTGTGAAATTTAATATTAATCATTTATTAGATTATGAATTTCAAATACATTTTCTATTTTTATTTTTTTTCAATCCTTTGTGGTGTTTTTGATTAACAGGAATTCTAAAGAGGAATTGCTAACCTATAGCTCGATTTTTTAAAATATTTATCATGATTTCTTTCACAGACAAATTGCATTGCTTATAAATAGCTTTATGTAATTAGAAATATTTCATCCATTAAAATTTTTATGATTATTTCCTACTTAATATTTTGGGCAGCACTTCACTTTATTATTCCTTCCATAGTGAAAAGTTTTTGAAGCTAAAATTTCTGCAGCAAGTTTCATGTTTTAAGTTCAGAAATATTAAATGGTAGTTTCTACAGGTGCTTAATTATTTATCAGTGAAACAAACATCTTGTTGTAGAGAGAGATAGATCATTTTTGTTGTCGGTATGTGAAAAATGCTTGTGCCATGTTGAAGCAATAATGTATAAGAATTTCCCAAGTATTGATGTCTATTATTTCAGATGCTCAGAGACAGTATTTAGGCCTGTAAATTTTTTTGTAGTATTTTAAAGAAGTTTTTTTATTTTTATTTTATAGTTTCTATAACACTTCTCTGCAATGGAGAACTTTATTTTATTTAGTTTATTTCATTGAGATAAAGTTAAAAAATAGAAGTTGAGTATCTAACTCCAGTGTAACCTTCATTCTAACAGATAGAGGAAGTTTGTTTCACTGTGAACAAAATGATCAAACAAGTGAGTTTATTTTTGCTTAGATATGACTTACGATTAATTTGACTTACTGAACTAAAAATAAAGAAACGACCAACAAAGGATCTCAGCCCGAAAGGCTCATGCCACTAAAGCCTGTTAACTTGATTTAATTTCCACTAACTAATAGATATATGGAAGAAGAGGTTCAATTCCACAAAACTTTTACTCTGTTCTCCCCATGTATACATACCTTTGCATGCATGCTTTATCCCACATCTCAGTCACATGCATATACATACACAACAAGTAAAAATAATCAATTTCTAAGTGTTATGCACAGACAACCTAAAATCATTTAAAAATCTGAGTAGTATAACAAAATGTAAGATATTCATATAGTTATATATGATGGTAGGACCATTGATGATGAATATACCAGAAGCAGTTTCCTGGCTTTGACCTATAAAGCTATTAATTCTCCAGACGCTGAGCCATCCAGTAAAAGGTTGTAGCAAACTCTCATTAAATGTATGGCAGTCTGCCTGAAGACTTGACTATCCCTGCAGAAGGCCAATGCTGATTCTTCTTCATAACCAGAAATAAGTCTCCAGATATGTTTTTCTTGGTAGAGTACTTGCCTAGCCAGTACCACAAATCCCAGCCATGACAGTGTATACATGTCTATAATCCCAGCATTTAGGAGGTAGGAGGATCAAAAGTTCAGTGTTGTACTTGGTTGCATAGGACAATCAGGGGCACTTTGGGCTGTAGACACTGTCTCAAAAAATAAAATAACAAACAAAATATTTTCCTGAGAGAGAAATACCTACCTGAGTTTATTTTCTCATAAATGTTAGTTCTTTTACTGTACACCTTTTCTGGTTAATAGATTAAAATATCACATTTTCTACATAAATGGCCATAACACAAATGGGAAACAGAACAACATTTTACTAACGGATGTCAAATAAAATGTTCAGTTTTATGAATACCATTTGTTGAAGAGAAATGCATCAGAACTTATTTTTAATGATCCAGAGTGCTGTGATAAATCATTGTTATGAAACATATTCCATGTAGTTCAGTGAGACTCAGCAAACACGAAGTAATAATTGGACATTAAGTCAGAAAAATCTGATCAATATAGACAGCTCTATCTTGTATTTCAGACTGAAAAAGCAAAATAAACCTGGCAAATGGAATGTTTGCTTATTCCAATTACAATTTAAACCTAGCTGATATCCTCCAAGGTAATACACAGAGAATATTAACACCTTGGACAATTTTGAAGCCTACAATCAAGACAGAATATGATACTTTGACTCTACTGAATTTCTAAACAGAAGATATGAAATTACATAATAATTTTCCTCTGAATATTACATACATTTAATTATCGATCTTGGATGCAAACCAGGAAAGTTTACCCATCTTATTCATTTTGGAAAAGGCTTATATTTCTTGCCACTTTATATCAACACTTTAAACTATTTTGATGTAGTCTTCTGCTTTTGTTTGTGGTGCAATTTTTTGTCTCACATTTGGTTATTCTGGTTTACAATATCAGCCAAGACAAACATATAACCATTAAAATGAGGCATATGTAGTTTTCAACATTATATTATTTACATTGAAATCACTGTATAATTAGTTTATGTTTAAATTACAAAATTTATCATTCAAAGCTGTGATATCTATTCCCTTCATGTTGTTCATCTTTGAGTAGATTGAAGAAATACATCATTTTAATTGCTCTAGAAGTCTGGTTTCAATTTTTTTCACATTGAATACATAATTATTATTAGCTAAGTTTCCATGGCTTGTGTAATTCACTGATACTGTGTTGCTGTTGTATGACAATTTTCACTGAAATTAAAACCTTCCATCTCAGAGCAGAACATGAGTGTTCTGACAAGACATAAGATGTTAAAATGAGAGGTAAAACAATAGGATGATCTAAGAGGAGATGAAGCATTCAATCATGCAGGGAATTCCATAAGCTCAGGAAATAAACAACTCAATAACCTCAGAAAGTACTTGAAACTGAAGAGGTTTACTAGGCCCCACTCTTCCCAAGAATAATAAGATGTCAGGACTGCTGAGAGATACTCTGAGATCCGCCAAACTGCCTAGAAGAAGACTCAGACTAAACAAATTGCTTGGAAAGGATGCTCTCCAACCTGCTTCAGGTTTAGCAATGTGCTGTATGTTTACTATTTTCCAGCTCTCAAGCCATCCCCCCCGTTAAAGTAGGCCTTGGTGATACAGCTGTCTTTAAGTCAATTCTGACCCTGTAAGTAACCCTTGATGAATGTTCCTGTAACTCCAATAAAACTCATTGGTTCCAAGTCCAAGTTGGACTTTGGTAGTATCCTTATCTTGGTTTGTGATCAGTTCCCTATCTGGGGTGAGTACATCTTTGTTCATATTTCCCTGGGAATAACGTCATACAACACTGGCAAGAATTGCTAAATACCTTATATAACTTGGCAAGATAGTTGTGAAATGACTGTATTTCTCAAAAATTGAATTATGGTGATGTCTTAGACTGTGAAAACTAAGAGCCAATCAAACTTGTTAGGAAAGTAATCAAGAATCTCTATCCATGTCTTCCAGTCTTCCAACCTAGGCATAGAATTACTACCCCCACATATGCCACTGTGGTGGTTTAAATAAGAATTGCTCTCATAGGCTCATTTGAATGTATAATCATCAGGGAATGGCTCTATTTGACAGGACTAGAAGGATTAGGTGTGACCCTGTTGGAGGAAGTGTGTCACTGGGTTGGGCTTTGAGGTTTCAAAAGCCTAAGCCAGGCGCTATCTCATCGCATCGCATCGCATCTCTCTCTCTCTCTCTCTCTCTCTCTCTCTCTCTCTCTCTCTCTCTCTCTCTCTCTCTCTCTCCCCCCCCCCCTCTCTGCAGATCAGGATGTAGCTCACAAATATGTCTCTAGCACTCACCATGCTTGCCATGCCTGCACCATGCTCCCTGCCATGATCATAATGGACTAAGCCTGGGAAACTACAAGCAAGCCCTCAACTTAATGTTTTCCTTTATAAGAGTTGCTATGGTGATAGTGTCTCCTCACAACAACAGAACAGTGACTACAACAGCCACTTCTCACATAGAATACCACAGGGTGCTGAAATGAATTGAGATTTGGTTACATATCTGGCTGAGCTGAATTAAGTCATCTGACCTATCTGAATGGTTTAGGGGAAAGGAAATGAAATTGTATACATATACATATATATATATATATATATATATATATATATATATATATATATATAATAAATACAAAACTCTCAGAGACTGAAGGAGCTGCTTCATTCATCATACTTACAGACCAAAAATACATCTAAGCCTACTGTACTACTATTGCATCTGATTAAATGAAATATTACAATATAAAAGAGACTATACTGTTGACATACATTCAATTTCAAACTTGTTGGAAAATGCTTTCTGGGCAAAATTTTAAAAAGTAGGTTTATAAGGTTCACAGAAAAATCTCCAAACCATATTTCATGGATGCCTAATCAGAATACAGGGTTTAGATTAAGAAAGATTCATTGTACAAATTTTGCTACTTTTTAAAAATAAATATTAAGGATTAAAATTTTCTTTACTTCTTAACTATTGATTTCTAGGTTTATTTATCATACAAAAAATGGCTTTCTAAATTTTCAAAAAAGAAACGATTTGGTTTTATGTCCACTTAGACAAGGAAGTAACTATTTCACTGTCTGTCCTCAATGTTAAAGACCTTAAGCTTTATTGTTTCTTTTGTATATTATAAAATTAAATTCATCAATATATGTTAAATCATATAGTTTTGATATTCTTTACATGATATTTAAAGGAATGATACATGCAGTAAATTATTCCTCAAAGAAAGAGCAAGTGGTTGTTCAATTTGGAGGTAATCTTAAGGCTGGAGTTGTCTCTTTCTAGTTTAAAAAACAGACAGAAAGAAGAACATCAAGTGACGTTATAAAGAACCTGAACGTTTCTCTGCATGAAAACTATTGAATGTTGGATAATCAGGAGACTGTCCTATATTAGTATCTCATACAATTTGTTTAATTACTGAAGATTAGTAAAAAAACAAACTAAAATTTTTACTGAGACAAGGCCCTGCATATGCAGATGGATATTTGTGCATGAATATGAATTATTTCAATAATTTCTGAAAGTTGAATTTTTATATGTTAACTTCTCTTAAGTGGGCCTAAGAGAATGTGCCAATTCTTTGTATTATAGAATATACATATATAAATTGACCCATTCCATTCCTCAGGAACCATGTGCATATGAAAATATGACAACTTTTATGACTCAGCTAAGGTCTGAGGTACACTTATAGTACTTGAAATTGAAGCAACTTCATATTCCAGAAATATTGAACTCTGAAACTTATTTCTCAGTAACTTAGTAAATTAAATGATAATGTGAAACCTTGACTTCTTAAAAGAGAGTATCAATTTAGTCTATATTAACATTTTTTTTGCTCAAGTCCTTTTTTCTAAGTAGATAAAATAATTATCATGTCATACTCTAAGAATGTACATACACTATCTATGGTCTAATTTGAATATTGCCAGTATTAGAATCAATACCATCATTTGTTGACAGTTGCATAGGTTACCAGACAGAAACTCCACTAGTTCAGTTCCATCTTCTACCCCTCCTTAACCTACCTTTATGGTGCCAAACAGTAAGTTGATAAGTCCAGTTATGTGTGAAGCTTAAAGCTGTAGCTAAATAGCTCTGTCTTTCTGTCTCTCTGTCTTTGTCTCTGTCTCTGTCTCTGTCTCTGTCTCTGTCTCTGTCTCTCTCTCTTTTGAGACAGAGTTTCTCTGTGTAACAGCTCTGGGTATCCTGGAACACTGTAGACCAGGTTGACCTCAAACTCACAGAGATCTGCTTGCCTCTGCCTTCTGAGTGCTGGGATTAAATGTGTGTGCAGCCACCACCCAGCACAATAGTTCTGTCTCTTAACAAATTAATTTTTTTTGTTTCTTTATCTATTGATATGTCTCACTTATCATTGTAAAACTTTTTTTTTAAAGTACTAAGAGGACAAATGGATAATTGAAGTTATTTTTTAGAATTGGAAATAATTTCTCAAATGATTTATTTAAATTACTATTTTCCAGAAAGAGTAGGTAATACCTACATCCCTATAAAGTAACTTTTTCTTCTCAGAATATGCTCAGATTTTACATTAAAACAAATTACTTTTAACTTAGACTGAAACAAATAGTAAAAAACAAAAAACAAAAAACAAAAAAAAAACATAAAATCATTACTCAGCATTTCTTAATTATTTAACTATGTCTTGTTTTCTAATCCTTTGAGTTAATTTAGGCTTATTTTATCTGTATTGAGCAAATACTGTGTACAAATGTATGATCTCACATCTATTGATTCTACATTCAGTGAAATGAAGTTAATAATATGAAACTGGTTATGCTTTAATAAGTGAATGACCAAATGTTATGCAGAGCTAGACTAATTCATTGCCAGACTAATAAACTTTTATTTTCTTCTTTTGACAAAACGGATGCTACTCGGAAATTGAGTTTCTTTTTTTGTGAATTCTTATTCTCACTGATAAAAGCAGTTTAAAAATAGACCCAGACGGAAGATCTTGGACCACACTATTAGAGAAAAGCAACACAGTATGCAAGCTGGAAAATTGAAAAGCTGTTAGAAAGACGAAGATGGAGAACAGAATAGAGATAACCATGTCATTTAATCATTTAAGTTAGAGTCAACAAAACAAAACAAAACACAGATAGGCCTAACAATGGGAGTCTAGAAAGCAGCTGCATGGTGGGAAGATGGAGGGAAGGGCATTAGTGGAAAGAGTGAGAACATATAGAATGTTGAGTTTTGTATAATATTTAAGGGTCCAGCCTTAAATTTATACAATTCCAGGGGCCCAGGAGAGATGCTACCATTGGCGCGGGAATGAATCCAGTTGCTCAGAGCTCTTTTGTTCAATTCGTTTATTCGTCAGTCACCTTCATTCAATCACTAGTTCAACTCTCTTAGATCTGTTAATTTCGTAATTCCCTCAATTCCCGATTTCTCTAAATTCCCTTAGTTTCCCTAGTTCCAATTCTCTTAGTTTCCTTAGTTCCAATTCTCTTAATTCCCATCAATTCTTAGTTCCCTCAATCCTTAGTTCCCTCCATTCCTAGTTCCCTCAATCCTTAGTTCCCTCAATTCTTAGCCCCTTCTCCCAGGGCTTGTCTCTATCCTATCCCCAGCAGTAACACCTTATGTTTTGTATAGAGCACAAGATTGTGGGGGTCCCAGGTTGAGGCTTCCTGGCAATTTTATTTGCAACCCAAAAGGGGAGAGATAAGAGTGGAGTCAGTTAGCAGTTGAAATAAATCAGAAAAGGAATTTGTGTGCTAGAAATATATCCTTACTGTGGTTAGGTGAAGGCATAGTCTATCAACTAGAAACTTACAGGTGATAGGGTAGGGAAAGTCTGCAGGTCACTAAAAGTTAAAACTGTCACTTTTTTCCTCTGCTGCCATTTTCCTGACAGGGCGGGGGAAGAGTACTGATAGCTAGTCAATCTTCATCACAGCTTGAAATGCCTGGTAAGAGGAAAGTCCTTTTTGATTTAAGACGTTCTCCGGGAGTGTGAGAGAGGGGGGAGGCCTTGATTTGCACAAGAAACAAAGCTTGTTTCAGTGGGCAGGCATTTGGCTTATGAGACATGTAGTCTGAGAAAGGACATTTTATCTTAGTTCAGGGTGTGTGTGTGTGTGTGTGTGTGTGTGTGTGTGTGTTTGTGTGTGTGTGTGTGTGTGTGGTGGGGGGAGAGGGGGTTCAGGCATCTAAGAGATGGCCTGGTAGCTATCTGTTCCTTGCTTGTCTTGTAAGGCTTTATTTGGGGTTGACTCTATCTTAGGAAGTAGCTCAAGGAGGGTATTTGCAAATGGCTGATACCCAAAACAAATGCTAAATAGGGGGCCTGGAGCTCAGAGGCAGAAGGTTCTGTCTAAGTGACTATCCAGGTGCTTTGAAATGGAGTTTCATACACATATACACATTTTAGGAGAATTATGAGCACACGGAATTCATAGCAAGGCACAACTGAATATTAAGCTGCATAACATCAGTAGTCCTTGCTGATTGGCTTTCCATTC